>CAUZXS010002226.1:17500-32863 GCA_963585895.1 Sepioteuthis lessoniana
TTTGACGAAATACCATAATGAACAACATGGTGTATATGTTTTATATACTGACTTATAACTATATACTATGCCTGTGTTAGTAAGGACAGGAACGTTTCAAAATTACCTTATACTCTTATCAACGACCATCCTGAATTAACTGATTGAGCAAGAGAAATAAAATCAAACAAAGTCATTCCGTGTGTTTTTGTATATGTTTCAGAGACATAACAGTTTAGGGTGAATTAATTTAGTCGGGTGTCTTTGTTTAATAGCATTTCGACCTTTTATCGTTATTTAATACCTAGGACATATTTCTAGAAGGACAGAAGAGGTGAAGTTTAACCCATGACTGAGGGAAATAAGTTTTGATTCCTTTCCCAAGTTTATTTATCTAAAAGAAAACCTTATAGCGCGACAGGATTTCGACCTCGCCTACAACGATTTCAGAGTCCAGCCTTTCAACCATTGAGCCACGAAACTCACAATTTTTTCGAGACGCATTTTTTGTCTTGTAATTTGAAAAGATGTTTCACTTATATTATATTCATCTCTCAATAAGTTTAATCGCTCAGTGTTTCTTCTCTCTCTCACTTTATCTCTCTCTCTCTCTCTCTCTCTCTCTCTCTCTCTCTCTCTTATATATATATATACATAGGTATTATTCGGTCTAGTTAAACCGGAGTTGGGAGTAATTCCGTCAGAAAAAAAAATTCAACAGTGAACATTTAAATTTTCCTGGTAAAGAGCTCAACATTACTGACATTACAGAGCAATAATTTCTTTAAGAAAAAACAAAAACCGGTCACATTAGGATTATAAATTATTTCCATCCTTTTATGGGTTTTGATATAAACCAAAAACACCAAAAAATAACAGGATTGTTCAGATCTAATTGATAAAATTCTATATATATATATATATATATATATATATATACAAAGGTCATTCATAAACGAATTTGAGAGTAACCTTGGTGTAGTGAATTGCGAGCTCGACTATAACACCGTAATTTATAATTTTATGAACAAAGCAAACATTCTTGGATTTAAAAAAAAATTAAAACTCGTACGTAATAGCAAAATGGTGTTATGGTTATTGTCGTGGGAAATGGACACGGCGACACGAGTTCAAATCCTAGAAAAGATAGATTGTATTCCACATAGCAGTAATAATTTGGGAAAAGTATGAATCCAATTATTCTTCCTCGAGCTATGGGTAAATAGTTGGGCAGACTGGGTTCTTCAGCCTTGGTGACGCAAATAGTCTAGGAGAAGAAAAATATTGAACTCAAACCTGCTAAACTCCACTTAAAAATTGACCTTGTGTCATATCCTGCCCAAGCAGTGGGGTTGGTGAACATGGTTATTGCAAAAATACTATAATCCCTCAAAATTAGGGGTTAATCAGAGAGCTACTGGTTTGAAAAGTGGTCTCACTTAGAGTCTTAGTTCCTGAGAAGAGTCAACCTTCTGAAATTTACAAAAGAGTGTGTGATGTTTCAGGAGAAAAAAAGATATTCAAAAATGTTTGCAAATAAGCTAAACAAAGGTTTTCCACTGCAAGTCTTTGTCGAAAAAAACGTACTGACTATTTTGTAAAGAAAGATTGCTGACGCAGTAATGAAGGTGATGTTGATAGTCTTCTAGAAAATAAAGGACCCATGCCTATTGATTTTCTCTGAAAAGGATAGCGCAGTAGTGAAGCACATGTTGATAGTCTTCTAGAAAGTAAAGGACTTTATATATATGTATATATATATAGTCGGTACTAGGCGAAACTGTAGTAGGATAGTCCTGACTCGCGAATTAATTTGTAATTTTGCTCTACCTAGTATTGAGCAGTCTTTGTAATTGTAGCATCGCAGCATTTTGCGGTGGGTGCTTGTTCTTTTGACCCACTGATTGCGTATCTCTTGATTTTTTTCAATTGGTGTGACAAGGTTGGCCTTTTCTTTTTTTCTTTCGGTAACATTTTTTCTTTTTTCCCCTGGCAGTGATTCGAGATATATTGTTATCACTGAATTCTGGCGGTCTTTTTCTTTTTCTTTGTCACCGTAAACGCTGTTATGTAGTAAATTAGTATGTATATATATATATATGTGTGTGTGTGTGTCTCTGTGTGTGTGTGTGTGTGCGTGTGTGTGTGTGTGTGTGTGTTTTGGGGGCATATATGAGTCCAAAAACTCATGAACCAAACATGTTTATCAAAAAATATATCTTTATTTATTCTGATATATTTCCCCACGCATCATTAATAAACAGAAACATGGGAATCTCGTCCGCCTAATCACAGCTTTCCCGGTACTCATGAGGATATGCTAAACTGAATGATATTGTTTACAGAGTTTAAGACGGATATAAATTTGGTCAATATAAAAATGTCATGTGCACGTTAGCTGGGCGGTAACCATTCGAATGATCTAGAAACGGATGAACTGCAATTAAACAAAATCCAGTGATAAACAGATTACAACAGTTATAATAACAAAAAGTGTACAAATAGAACAACATAGATTAATAATGATATATAAATGAAAGATAAGGCACGATAAGATATAAATAAATTAAACAAAAGATAGGATTTTTTAAAAATGAGAGAAAGTTCATGGATGAAAACCAACATTAACTTTAAAATCAAGAAAGAAAGTAAGAAAGAAAGAACGAAAGAAAGAAAGACCCGAAGAAAGAAAAAAAATAGATTGAAGAAGAGGGTAAATAAAAGCATCAACGAGATAATAAAATATATGAAATCATCAAAGAGAAAGAAAGAAAGAAAGAAACAAACAAACAAACAAACATACCAAGGACAATGATGAATAGAAAAAAATGAAAATATTAGTAGCGGCCCAAATAATATTTGGTCAATGTTTGATAAATTATTACATAAACGGAATAAGAATGATTTTTAAATCGAAATAATATAAAGGCAACGGGTGTTTCAAACGGGACCACAGTTAATAAACAAGTTTTACAAACTCGTAAATCCGTTTGAATTTGATACATACTGACAACTCTACCGTCGTAGTATCATACTAAGTATTGTACTTATTGTATATGGTGTCTCAAAATAGATGCAGTCCATTAATATGATAATTATTTATTACTGAGACAAGCACAATGGCGGCCATTTGGAACACACCCTGTAAAACATCTTTTGAGACACATCCGATGAATGTATTTTTTAAATCATTATATCAGCTTCCAGAACATGCAATCTTTTTTTGAGATTCTTGTCTAAGTATTGAATTATCATCGTATTAATTGGTTTCATCTATTTTTAAACAGTTTTGATTAATTTTGTTTTTAGATAAGTTGAGATACAAAATATTTACACACACACATTCATATATATATATATATATATATATATCATCATCATCATGTCGTGCCGCCAGCACGGATATCCCTGGCCATCTCTCGCCACTTCTCCCTCTCATTCATCGCCTCCGGCAGGTCTTCTGGGTTACATCCCGTGTCCTCACATAGCTGCTGTATGTAAGTTCGGGCTGGTCGTCCTGCTTTTGCTTGGCCATATGTGGGGGTCCATAGGAGTACGTAACTTACAAGCTCGTCCTTGCTTCTCCAGCTGTGTCCGGCGTGTCTGGCTCGTCTAACCTGTATAGTTTTTGTGATGGGAGGCAGGTGGCCGTACAGTTGGCGTCTCGTGGGGTGTTGTCACGAGGACTTGTTCAATATTGCTCTCAACATTCTTGTGTAGTTGCCGTCTTTTTTCTTTTTCAGCCGTTTAGTTAGCGTCCATGCCGTGCATCCATATAGCAGTATCGATACAACCGCTGCCTGGAAGAAACTGCGCTTCATTTCATCGGTCAGGTCTGATTTCCAAATATATATATATATATATATATATAGGTTGTCTCAAAATGGATGCAATCCATTAATATGATAATTATTTATTACTGAGACAAGCACAATGGCGGCCATTTGGAACACACCTTGTAAAACATCTTTTGAGCGAGACACATCCGATGAATGTATTTTTTAAATCATTATATCAGCTTCCAGAACATGCAATTTTTTTTTGAGATTCTTGTCTTAGTATTGAATTATCATCGTATTAGTTGGTTCCATCTATTTTTAAACAGTTTTGATTGATTTTGTTTTTAAATAAGTTGAGATACAAAATATTTACACACACACATGCATATATATATATATATATATATATAGGTTGTCTCAAAATAGATACAACCAATTAATATGATAATGATTTGTTACTATGATAATCGAAATAGCGGTAATTTAGAGCTCCTCCAGTACAAAAGGCATCCTCTGAGCAAGAAAATCAAATGAATATTTTTAAAAATTGTTATTAAATCAGCTTCCAGGACATCAATAGAAAGTAATAAATCATTCTCATATAAATGGGTTCCATCTATTTTTAAACAGTTTTGAATGATTTTGTCTCCAAATAAGTAGTGATGCAAAATATTTTTCCTACCTTGTCTAAGGCATTGTGATCGAGGATTAATAGTTGTTACAGTATACTATTTTCAAATCTGAAACAAAAAAGAACACAACATTATTTTTAGTAGAGGTATTAGCAGTCACATGAGGCCCATGTGTATTTAGACACCTTAACTCGTGTTGTTAATGAAGTAGCCAAGCGTAATCTCTTTATTCTTGAGTAAGATAGGATCCAACTCGGTTCCATCTTATTTTGGGTCTTGCAATAGACTTAGACCCT
Organism: Sepioteuthis lessoniana; assembly: GCA_963585895.1. Taxonomy (NCBI): domain Eukaryota; kingdom Metazoa; phylum Mollusca; class Cephalopoda; order Myopsida; family Loliginidae; genus Sepioteuthis; species Sepioteuthis lessoniana. Next base: position 22,187 of record CAUZXS010002226.1, read on the forward strand.
ACGGCTAAAAGGTTTCGTAATATTTTCTTGGAAAACAATGTCAGTTTGATGGATGTCACGTGATAAAAGAGAACAGAAGAATCGGAAAAAAGTGAAATTAAAGTTTCTAATCACTTGGTATCCAAACACGAAGCGAATTGCAAGTAGGCCTTTGAGTTAGACAGTTGGGCATCTCTGGTAGAGTAATAGTTTGCAAGGTAGCCTATCAAACCTGCACAAGTGAGTTCGATTCTCATTGGGTACCCCATTCAATCGGCCTTGTGCTACATCTAAGCAAAAAGCTTAGTAAATTACCTTGGAGGTAGACAGTTATAGGAATCTAATGATAACTATCTTTACTGGTCAAAATGACAATTTTTGTAACTTGATCAACGTGAATTTAACAAATCATGCGAAACGAGTTGGTAATAAAGTCTAGTTTAATATTATAGCAGAGGGGTTTACATGGTACGATATCAAAAGATTAATTCTGGAATTAATAAAACTAGGAAACTTTAAAACAAATATTTGGGCGCTGAATATAACAGACATTATTTTTTACATTATTTTTGACAATAAGTAATAATTTACAAAATCTATTTTCCTGTTCGATTTATAGATTTTGTATGTGTACATTGTACAAAAACTTGCTAAGTATTATTTTATGAAAATTGTTTACTTGTGTGTTAGTCTTGAATTCCTTTGAAGATAAAACTTGTTTATCGTCGTGAAATTCAGGACTAGAATTTTTGGTTCAACTTAGAGTATGAAATATATGTCTTCTTCGACTTTTTGGAATAAGATAGCCGTATAGTCAGACCCAGTAGATTTTAGTGCAACAGAACATTTTATTTTTAGAAATTATGACACCCATGGGTTTTTCTATTTTTAGATTTGACGAAACCTTTGGGTTAGGCACTGTTATAATGTCAAATAAATACCCTCATCATAAAATCTGGCTCAGAAATGGAAATAGGAATTTATAAAGTTGGGATGGGTTTAAAACAACAACTTGTTTGTCAACTACTTTTCTCATTATCATGAAAAGAGTTGCCAAATTGGCTGGAGCCGAAGAATACACCGATTCCTTCTCTGCAGAAGTTTAGACCCCACCACATAAAGAGTTTCCTGGATATGACACTATACAATCTGATGGTGAGGTTTGTTCCGGTGATGCAGGAGCTTTGTGGAAGGTGGAGTACCCCTTCATTGATAACGCTCGAAAGACCACTCTGCCCTGAAGTCGTGGCACCTGATAGGGTCCTATGTATGGGTAAAATAGAACTAAACTGTGTACTTATGCTAAACTGAATGGTTTGAAAGATAACTATTTTGTATGCTGAACTGAATTGTTTGTAATAGAACTCTTTTTTTGACATTGAAACTGTGTTTTTATGCTAAACTTAATTATTCGAAATAAAACTGTTTATATCAATAAAAATGGATTTGGCATTAAATGATCTACAATGATAGTTGTGTCTTAAAACCAAACCAAATAAAACCTTGAAAATCAACGAATAATGTTTTTTTTTACCTATTAAGATGCCATCTATGAGTCAAAAATATTTTTAAAACCCGATTTGTATTTGATAGAAGTATTTGGTATAATATAACTGTAAATTGTTTGTATTAAGAATAATTACATGAAGCTCTCATTGTTTAGTAAATATTATTGCGAGTTACTTGAATCCATGTTTTTAGAGTGTTCACCAATGGTCCAGGAAATCGGGGTTCAATCCCAGGTCGCGTTATACCAAAGACTTTAAAAATGGTACTTGATACCTCCTTGTTTAACACTCAGCAATATAAGGTACGTATCAAAAGTAAAGTGGGGCAATCCTGGGAAAGGAGTGTCGCTCTCCCCTACACCTCAGTGTAGTAGCTATTGAAAAGGGAGTCTTCTGATCTCCCTCGACTACAGTCACCAACTTTACTTAATTACTCGAAGCAATATAACCGTCAGCAAACAAATATCTATTCTTAAATAGAAGTAATTTCTAGATGGTTTATTTTTGTTTGTTGGGTTTTATGGCATATCAACGTTTGTAGATTATTTAACGCCAAATCCATTTTTATGTCCGACACTGCAACGCAGTATACAATCAAAATCCGATAGATAGATGGACGAAGGGATGCATACTCCCCTTCCCTAAAAAGGGGGACCTCGGATTAGCCAAAAACTACCGAGGCATAACACTTACATCCATAGCTGCCAAAATCTACAATGCCCTACTACGAAACAGAATAGAACCCAAAATCGACAACATACTTAGAAAAAACCAAAATGGCTTCCGAAGAAATAGATCTACGACCTCACAAATATTAACCATCCGCAGAATCCTTGAAGGTGTACGGGCAAAGAACCTACAAGCGACATTAATATTTGTCGACTTTACCAAGGCTTTCGACTCCATTCACAGAGGAAAGATGGAACAAATCCTACTAGCGTACGGCATACCTAAAGAAACCGTAGCGGCAATAACGATTCTCTATAGAAACACTAAAGTAAAAGTACGATCACCAGATGGAGACACAGAATACTTCGACATAGTAGCAGGAGTACTACAAGGAGACACGCTGGCTCCGTATCTCTTTATCATTTGTCTAGACTACGTACTTAGAACATCGATTGACAAAATCAAAGAGAACGGCTTCGAACTGACGAAGAAAAGAAGCAGAAGATACCCCGCAACAACAATTACTGACGCCGACTACGCCGATGACATAGCGATACTGGCAAATACACCTGACCAAGCCGAAACACTTCTGCATAGTTTGGAACGAGCAGCAGCAAGCATAGGCCTCCATGTTAATGCACATAAAACGGAATATATGTGCTATAACCAAACGGGGGACATCTCCACTCTAGAAGGAACCCCTCTTAAACTAGTAGACAAATTCACGTACCTAGGAAGCAGCGTCGAATCAACCGAAAAGGACATCGAAACGAGGTTAACGAAAGCATGGACAGCTATCAATAGGCTATCGACTATATGGAAATCAGACCTAACCGATAAAATGAAACGCAGTTTCTTCCAGGCAGCGGTCACATCGATACTGCTATATGGATGCACTACATGGACGCTAACAAAACGGCTGGAGAAGAAACTAGATGGCAATTACACAAGAATGCTGCGTGCAATCCTCAACAAGTCCTGGCGGCAACACCCAACAAGACACCAACTGTACGGCCACCTGCCCCCTATCACGAAAACTATTCAAGTTAGGCGAACCAGACATGCAGGACATTGCTGGAGAAGCAGAGATGAACTCATAAGAGATGTACTCTTATGGATCCCCACACACGGCCGCGCAAAAGCAGGACGACCAGCACGAACGTACATTCAGCAGCTATGTGAGGATACAGGTTGTTGTCCTGAAGACCTGCCTAGGGCGATGAACGATAGGGAAGAGTGGAGAAAGAGGGTCAGGGATATCCGTGCTGCCAGCACGATATGATGATGATGATGATTTAAAACAATTCGGTTTGGCATAAGTACGCAGTTTAATTGTCAAAAACATTTCCATTTCAAACTATTCAAGCAGTTATATGTAACAATTCAGTAAAGTGTAAATACAGTTTTAATGTCGAAAAACAGTTCTATTAAAAATAATTCAGTTAAGCATGAGCACGCAGTTTAAATGTAAGTACAGCAACTACACAAGAATGTTGAGAGCAATATTGAACAAGTCCTGGCGACAACACCCCACGAGACGCCAACTGTACGGCCACCTGCCTCCCATCACGAAAACTATACAGGTCAGACGAGCCAGACACGCCGGACACTGCTGGAGAAGCAAAGACGAGCTCGTAAGTGACGTACTACTATGGACCCCCACATATGGCCAAGCAAAAGCAGGACGACCAGCCCGAACTAACATACAGCAGCTATGTGAGGACACAGGATGTAACCCAGAAGACCTGCCAGAGGCGATGAACGATAGGGAAAAGTGGCGAGAGATGGTCAGGGATATCCGTGCTGGCGGCACGACATGATGATGATGATGATGACAGTTTAAATGTCTAAAACATTTCAATTTTAAGCTATTCAGTTTACTCAAACAATTCATTTTACCATTAGTATGCTGTTAGTTCTATTTAACTCATAGATAGGGCCCTATCAGAGTGGACCTGGGAGCGATGGCAATGAAGAGGTACTCCGCATTCCCCAAAGCTCCAGCAGTGCTTGAAACTCACCATCAGATTGTTTAGTGTCATATCAGGACACTCGTTAGGCGGGGTCTTACCCCTCTGCAGAGGTGCATTCAGTGTATTCTTCAGTCCCAGCTGACTGGGCAATAATTTCTTGAAATCATATAATTATTAGTATTTGATTAAAATACTTTAAACTATAATACTCTGCTCAAAATACTGATATTATAAAGGAATAATTGGTATCATATAGCTATTTATTTACTTACTAAGCTTAGCTTAAATATTCTACAAGGTCAGATATATGTTTTACCAAGTGAGAATATAATGTATTAATAATGATCTACTAATATCATATTTACCAACCCCTCCGCTCGTGTAGGATATGACACAAGGTCATTTTTTTAAGCGGAGTTAACAGGTTTGAATTCAGAGTTTTCCTTCTCCTAGACTAGTTGCCTCACCAAAAATGAATAATTGGATTCATACCTTTCCCAAGGGTATTAGTGCTATGTGAAATGAATCAGTCTCGTCCAGGTTGAACTCGTGTCGCCGTGTCCATTTCCTACGACGATAACCACTACACAACGGGCACCTCCACATGGTCTGCTAATATAACTTGCTAAACATAACACTATGTGAAATACCCACTTGATATCATATAAGTGTAAATTATTCATATCAAGATAGTTACTTGAGCATTTTATTGTTTAATTAGGATTCTCATTAATAGTTATTGGAAATTATGTAACTGTGTCCAAACAAATAACAATTATCAAATAGGAATAATCAATTGAAGCTATATAATTATTGATAGTTGATAGGAATACTTGAAACCAGCTATGTTCAAAGTATTTGAATTCGATTGGAATACTGATAGTACACAACAGAAAATTTAGATATAAATGTACAATGAACACAGTTCTCTTATATCTAGCCATAAAATAAGTCTAGATGAACTAAATGCCGTTAAAACCAATTAATCAATCAATCATATCAGTAGAGCTTTCATAAGCAATTATAAACTAAGTTGAATTTTTGAAAATATAAAATGAACAATGAATGAAATGATTTAGAATTTTGTATTGAATACATTTTTTTCCAGAGATTATTACGGTGAAAGGAAACGCTGTCTAAGAGTCAATTACGTTGAGAGAATAAAACTTTGACCACAGTTAAATTGTACAGCTTGAAGTATTGTCTGCCGAAAACCTGAAATTAGCAAGGATTTGGAACTTTACTTCTCTTGTGGTGGATCAATATTATTAAAATAATACAAAGCAAAATCGAAGAGGAGCTCTTGGTGTAATGGTTATCGTCGTGGACGCGGTGACACGAGTTAAAATCTTGGACGAAGTTGAATGCATTTTACAAAGCGCTAATATCCTTGGGAAAGGTATGGATCCTATTATTATCCCTCCTGATATGGGTAAATATAGGGCAGACTGGGCTCTTCAGTCTTGGTTAGGCGACCAGTCTAGAAGAAGAAAGACTCTGAATCCAGACCTATTAAACACCGCTTAAAAATTGACCCTTTGTCACATCTTGCCCGTGCAGAGAGATTAGTAAATACGTACTAAGCAAAATTGAAAAATAACATCTACAGGTTGTCACCGCAATAGCAATATTGAGCAAAACATAAAACATTTGTTTAAAAAAAACCTCCCCCCACAAGAACAAGTTGATGAAAGTAAACTAAAAGAATTAATCAGGCAACTGTACAAACCCTTTCTAATTTAGGGAATCGTCACAATACCTAATGGGGGTGTTTTGAAACTGATAAGAAAATAAACTGAATAGAAAACCTAATCAACAAGAACAATCTGTGTTTATTCAAGCAGAAGCACATATTAACCCAATAAATTGCTCTCTTAGTCCTATTGACTTTACCAGGGGTGACCCGTCCAGCTACTTTGACTTTCTTTGAGAGTATTTGATGATGAATGCAGCAGTGATCTCCTACCAATCATTCTCAGAAATAACAAAGAAATCTATCATCCACCGAAATGGAAATTAAATTGGAAGAATTTCAGAAGCCCGAGTTTAAATAAACTAACACTGAACAACAAAATTGCAACTGATAAATTCACAGACACATTAATATCAAAAGAAGAAGAATGCATTCCTAAAAGCTCTACATTAAGTAGGAAAAAAGGACCATGGTTCAAAGAAGACAATAAAACAGCAATTAATCTCAGAAAAGCAGCCATACGGAAATTCACTAAAGAACCAAGAACAAACAACTTAATTGAATACAAACTACATAAAGAAAAAGCTCGTAAAAGATTAAAGGAATCCAAAAAAAGAGAGTTGGCGAGAATATTTCAGTAAAATCAACATTTTCTTTAAACCACAAATTGTCTGAAAAACGGTTGAGAAAGTATCTGATTAGCACATCGCAATACCAATGAAACATCTCTCTATAAATAAAACGAATATAATGCAAAAACAAATAAATGAGCCGAAATTGCCAAAAAAGGTCATCAAAACATTTGGAGCAAGAGTTCGAAACCGTAAAGAAAAATACTGAACAATACATGTTTGATAAATGAAAAAAACTTAAAGAATATAATAAACTTTTTTTCTATAAGTGAATTGGAAAACTCTATTACAAATCATGTAACACAGCTGCTAGAAGAGATAAGATCCACTTTAATTTTTTGAAACATATTCTTGAAGGATCATTGGAACATTTACTTGAAATATTCAATGACATCAGGATTTAAAGAGAATTGCTGAAATTATGGAAACTAACCAGCATTATACTATTTCTAAAACCCGGAAAAGATATATCGGATCCTCGAAAGTACAGAGCGGTTTCTTCACGTGCTGCCTATAGAAAGTACTAAAGAGAACAGAGAATCATCGATTGGTCTGATACGTGAAAACTAATAAACTGATAACAGATCTCCAGTGCAGGTTTCGAATTAATCGATGGTGTATAGACCACTTAATCAACCAGGAAAACAACATTCAAGAGATCTTTACGAGAGAAGAACACGCCATAACTGTCTTTTCCAATTTAGAAAAAGCCTACCACATGAGCTGGAAGTACGGTATCATGAAATATCCGTATGAGTTCGGACAAAATGTGTAACAATCAGAATTTATAAACAATTCTGTAATTGGCAGGACCTTCAGAGAACGTATGGGATCCATTCAATCCAATAAAAATACACAGGAAGAAGGTTTATCACAAGATAGTATTATATGAAAACCATAATTTAATGTAAAATAAACAGTATTTTAAAGGCATTTACTTTTACACCCCTTTATTGCCATCGCTCCCAGTTCCACTATGGCATTGAGTTGTAGCAACTGATTGGGCCTATCTATTGATTGAATCGAACTAATCTGAGTATTTATGCTAAACTAAATTACATGAAATAGCACCGTTTTGATATTTAAACAGCGTAATTATGTTAAACTGAATAGCTTGAAATAGAACTGTTTTGCCATGTAAACTGCGTACTTATGCTAAAATGAATTGTCTGATATAGAACTCTTGTTGACATTAAAACTGTACTCGGCTAAACTGAATTATTGGAAAGAGAACTGCTTTGACTTTTAACTTTGTGTGGACAAAAACTATACTTAAACTAAACTGAAGAGTTTGAATTAGAACTGTTTGATTGAAATGAATTGTTTGAAATAGAAATGATTTTGACGTATAAACCGTCTACTCATGCTAAACGGAATTATTAGAAATAGAACTGATTATTTGTATAAAAAATGGATTAGGTATTAAATAACCGAAAATCGTTGACATGCTATAAAACCCAAACAACCAACTAACAATCATCGCTTCTAGCAGGTCTTCTAGACTACATCCTGTGTCCGTATCGGAGCACAATTTTGTCGTAACGTGTGCAACGTAAATCGTGTTGTCATATAAGGTATGCTCATGTAGTAATTTATTAATCTTTCTGGGTAGATGAGGCACAAGACCATATAAATGGAGCAAAACATTGAGACTCAAACTCACACGTGAAGGTTTGCTTGTCTAGCTTGCTAATCATTACACCACCGAAGGCGCCCATACGATACGCTCATCTACAAACACAAACACACACGTGCATACCTATGTGTGTGTGTGTGTGTGTGTGTGAGTGTGTGTGTGTGTGTGTCTCTGTGTGTGTGTGTGAGTGTGTAAATTCTCTACAAAAGAAAGAGTAAAAACGATGAGTTATAATCCTGACATCGTCGGAGAAAAGTAAAAAAAAACAAAATTAGTTAATAGCAAAAGAAGAATATTGAAAAAGTGCCCAATACATACATAGAGCTAGTTTGAAGTAGCAAATAATAACAGTTTACTCTACGAGTTTCACTGAAAAGGATCTTCAGGAAAACTCAATAACAAAGATATTAGGACAAACAAATATGAATATATACGAAAACGGTCGGAATTAGCATAGACGGGGAACAAAACCCATAAAGAGAAAGAGTTAACGATTGAAAAGCTATTTAATGTTGTGCTTACATCCATTCCATATGTCATATCTTTGATTTAACAATTATTTCGAATTGGAATTCGTCGCAATATCTATCTTTTCTTCCATACAATGAAGTAAAAATTGATCATCCTCGCTGAAATTATGCGCTCTCTTAACAAATACCCCTACAGTATAGTGTCTATCCAATATTTTTGACTAATGTACCAGTTGTGTTTGGAATATGACAAACTATGCATGTACGTAATATGTAAAAAGCTGGTTTTATTATTATAAAACATTTGCTTGAAAGAACCTTGAATAAAGCCCATTTTAAAGTATTTTGTCCATCCATTTGTATAATCGCCTTACATATAATACATTTCTTTTAGCATGTGTGTGTGAGTGTGCTCTAACACACGCAAGCTCACACAATATATATATATATATATATGTATATATATATATATATATATATATTCACAAAAAAGACAAAATATTTACACACTATCTTGTCTTCTTCGTATGAAATGAAAAATGTTGTTGTTATGGTAACAAGAGACATTTTGAAAATTCAAATAACCTCGTGACTTTTTCTTGAATAATAAACAGGTAGTTCGTCTCTCTCTCTCTCTCTCTCTCTCTCTCTCTCTCTCTCTCTCTCTCTCTATGACACACTTTCTCTCTCTCTCTCTCTCTCTCTCTCTTTCTCTCCCTCCATCTATCTCTTTCTCTCCCTCCATCTATCTCTTTCCATTACCCTTTCTACTTCTTTTTTCTTATTGCATTGCTTTATATTCCATTTATCTCTTATCTCCACATTTTACCTTCTCTCTCTTTCTCATTGACTTTTTTCATGATTAGTTTTCTCTTTTTATAATAATTGTTTCTTTCTTTCTTCCTTTCTTTTACTTGAACAATTTAGAGTTTCAATAATCCAGTTCTTGCCTTCTAAAAATAGCAACACGATTATCGTGTGTAAGAAATGAAATCAACGTACAGAGTTCAAATCCTAGACGATGCTATTTGTGTTTGCCTTCATGCTAAAAAACAAGAGGAAGGCATGAATCCATCAGCTTTTTTAGTATATAGGGGAATAGGCAGGGTTTTTAAGTCAGGGTAAGTCAACCGGTGTAGGAGAAGGAAAATTCTGATTTCCAAAAATATTTATTCATTCTTTAAAGGTGACATTGTGTCGTATCTTGCGGGTCTCATGATATTCCTAGTACAGGGATGTTATTAATATCGACATAGATTTGATTAGGATAAGGTTGTGGATATATATATATATATATATGGTCGAGTCATTCCAAAGACTCTAAAAATGATACTTGATGCTACCTTGCTTAAAACTCAGCATTATAAGGTAAGAATCAAGGGTAAAGTGGAGCAATCCAGGTAAAGGAATAGTGCCCTCCCTACACCTTGGTGTAGAAGCTATCGGAAAGGGATCCTTCGGGTACACCCTCGACTACAGTCGCCAACTTTACTACTTATATATATATATATATATATATATATATATATATATATATATATATATATATCATCATGATAACCTGCCGACAATATCTGATAATAAACCACAAATAACCATGATGGAGAGAGATAGAGACAGTGGGAGAGAAGACACACACACACACACACACACACACACACACATATATATATATATATATATATATATTTCTTTAAGAAAAAACCGGTCACATTAGGATTATAAATTTATTTCTGTGTTTTTGATAAAATCCATAAACACGAAAAAAAAACATAATAACAGGACTTCTTCAGATCTTATGTATAAAATGATTCAGATGTTATGGATAAAATAATTCAGAATTATTTTATGGATAAAATAATTATTTTATGGATAAAATAATTCAGAATTATTTTATCCATAAGATCTGAAGAAGTCCTGTTAATTCTTTTTCGTGTTTTTTGATTTTATCAAAAACACATAACAGGATGGAATTAAATTTATAATCCTAATGTGACCGGTTATTTTTTTTTCTTAAAGAAATTATTGCTCTGTAATGTCAATTACATTGAGCTCTTTAAATGTTCGCTGTCGAATGGTTTTTTGTCCTGATGGAAATACTCCCAACTCCGGTTTAA
>CAUZXS010002227.1:0-12500 GCA_963585895.1 Sepioteuthis lessoniana
GCTTCAAGCAAATTATAGAATACTTACATATATATATATATATATATATATATATATATATATATATATATATATCTTTTTAATGGAGGAGTCCCTAGGGTATAATGGCGAAAGTGTTAAATTACATCCTTCAAATAAATATGTTCAGACTCCATTTGCACAATTACTTTTATACTAATATCCTTGGGAAAGGTATGAACCTCACTATGGGTTAAATAGTATCACCGCTGTTCTTCTACAAGTATGTATGGCTTAGGCATTAAATATCTCACAAATGTTGATATGCCATTAAGCAAAGAAAACAAACCAAACTCTCTTTAATAGGTTAAAAACTTTTTATCAAAGGTGAGTACTCTAAAATCCAATCAATTTCTTAGAAAAAGATATTTTCGATTATCAGATATTTTTTATATGCAATTTTCTCCTTAAAGAAATGAAGAATCCAGATTTAAATAAATAAAAGAAAACAATAATAAAAACCACACAAATTAAGAAATAGTGATTTTTCATTTAAAAAGTACATTGATAATATTTTTCTTTTTTTCTTTAGCCTGTGAAGCTGCTAATATGTTATAGATACAATTATGAAATTAAATAAATTTTACAAAAATTAATTTTATATCATGTCATGCAGATAAGAAAGAATAAATTAAAATAGTTTGTATGTGATCCTAGTTTTTTTTTTCATTCCAAATGAAGGCAATAACTCATTAGTAACATCAATCAAAAAGAAAAAATTATCTTCCTCAAAATGGTACATTTGATGAGTTTTTTAATAGAAAACCAAATAAAATGCTTAAATATGAGTACAAATTAATGTAGCTTTATTTATTCTCCTTTTCTTCTTCATGTTTATAAAATTAGTCTATGGCAAATTAATCACAAGTCTTACAATTTAATTTTGGAAAAATTCAAATAGTAAACAACCAAAATATTAAAATGACTTTTTAAAGAATATTAAGATAAATATTATTTTATTAAAAAATTTCTTTTAAGTGTATCATCAGGGATTTCATAATCATCATTTATTAATTTATTTTGTTGAAATTTAAAATTTCATAAGCATTTTTTTAATCTTATGGGAAACTTGTCCTCTTGATCAATTTTATAAAAAAATTCTTTTAAGGAAAAGTCAACTAATTCTTTAACAACAGACTTTGGCCAAATTAAATTTTTAGATTAATTTTATCAATACAATGGTTTAAATTCACTTTAATTTAATTTTATCAATACAATAATTTAGTAAATTAGTTCTGTTATTAAGATAAATAAGAAAAATTTGCATTATAAAATAAAAATTTGCATTTTTTTTCTTAAATGAAATATTTTTGAATGCTCCATAAGACATTGGAATGTTATAAAAAAAAAGAATAATTAGTTTTATTCATTTTTCTTTTCTTGTTTTTTTTCTTTTTTTTTTGTATTTTGCTTTTGTAAAAAGGTAAAATTGATTTGGTTTGGAGTGACGAAACCTTTTTTTTTTTTTTTTTTTTTCGGAAAAATGAATTTAGACATTTGCCATGATTTTACAGGCAAGAGAAGGAAAAAGAATAGAGTAAATTAAACTGGTTTTGAACTAATTTTTTTTCTCAATATTTTAAAGCCAACAAAATAAATACTTTTTTTTTTGTGTCAGCTTTTAGTATGAATTTCAAGGAGTGAAAAGGTAACGGACATATTGGAAGTGGAAAAAGTATGCGGATAGAAAAAAATTTTCGAGAGGGAGAAACGGAAGTGGGGCAAACGTGTATAGGTCGGAAGAGGAAGCGAAAATCTAAGTGGAGAGCACATGTGCGCAAAAGCAAGTGATTTTGCGGCTAATGTTGCGCATCTCTTTGTTGATTTTTTTTTTACTCTTCTTTCACCCCGACTTTCTTTGTTTCATCTTCTCTTACTGCAACTCTCTTTGTCCCTTTTACTCCGACTACTCCTCCGTCACTGACTACAACTCTTACTACAACTCTATCTTGGTTGTGTGTTTCGATTGTCAATTCTTAGTTTTTCAACGTTCCCTATATTTCACTACTTTTTCTTCTTTCTTCGTCTTCTCATTTGCATCGCCATCTTTGTCATATATACTGGTTCTCCTCTTGCTGCAACCTAGAATATGCTACTGACGGAGTAGCAGCCACCTTCTTTAATATTTTATGTATTACCCCTGTTTCTTATCCTCTTTGTATATCATAGCACCCTCCTCCTACCCTAACGGTATGCGCTACTCCTACTGCCACTCTGTTTACACATGGAAGTGTACTACTGTTTGTAATGATCGCTCAGTGTGTTTGTAACTGGTTGTCTTTGTGTATCTATGTATGTATGTCTGTATGCATGTAGTCTGACCATTGTGATTACTACTAAGAAGCAGCTCTAAAAGGCACACTACCCAGAGCACTGACTTCTAAAAACATCAGAACTAATACACACAGCTGCATATACCGCCACCGTCGCCACTATCGCCGCCACCACCACCATCACTTCAAAAAGGGAGAGATAGAAAAAGAGAAGAACAGAAGAAGAAGATATATTGATAAATAAGATAGAAAGAAACAAGAAAGAATATTATTGTGCGTGGGTCTATCTATCTCTATCTCTCTTTCTCTCTCTCTTTTTTTTCTCTTCCTGTTTTTATTATTATTATTATTATTATTATATGTGCTTCCCCCCTTCAAACCTGCGGGACCGCTTTGGCTTTATTCAGCAATCAACATCATTGTCATCACCACCAACAACTCATCGACAACAAATACCGAACCTCAAGAAGAAAACCGAAAGCGAAAAAAAAAAAAAAAAAGAAAAGAAAAAAAAAGATAAAAGAAAATAATCACCCTAAGTTGTGGCCATAGAGGCCATTGCTTGCTATTTTCCCCCTTTTTAAAAAAAAAAAAGATCTTTTATTTTATTTATTTATTTTATTTTATTTTTATTTAATTTAATTTTTTTCCAAGTAAAAAGCAGTCTAGTTTACAAAAGGGTGGTTGGTGTTCTGTTAGTATCTGTCCTGGTGTTCATGTTTTTGGTAAGGTGTTGAGAAAGAGGAGTCCTGGCTTCTCTTGGGGGCTCTCTGTGTGTGTCCGGCCTGGCAGCCAGAGTCAGTCCCCGCCCTAGCAGGCCACTGTGCCGACATGACCAGGGACCACACCACCATCAGAGCCAACACTATCAACAACAAGCCAACCATTGCCGGCGGGGACAGCCGTACAAAGCCCCTAAAATGAACCTGAATGGCTGCCCGCATCTCAATGAATTCAAATTGGCGAAGGGAACAGAACCGTTCCGGATCATCCATGCTTATTTTATTGCATGTTCATCAGCTGACGCTCGCAGAATTAAGGTGAGTATATTTTTTAGTTATACTCTTTACTTAATGAGCCATCTACTCTTACTACTGATAAACTCACAACTGTCTTCACTGCTAATAATAATGATAATAATAATAATAATACCACTACTTTACTGCTAATAGCATTATTATTATTACTATTATTATTATTATCATGACTAGTAGTAGTAAATAATAATACCGCATCGACGTTATTTGGTGTGTCATATTTACGGATTTTGACATTTCACTTTCTGTGTCTTTATAAAATGTGATGTCCCCTATTCAATTGTATATAATCGTTACTACTATATCTATTTTACAAATAAAAGTACTGGTGTATATATAATTTCATTTTTCTCGTTTTTGTCCACTGGATGTAGTGATGTCCCTTGTTTTGTTGTGTCGAAATAATAATTACTATTATCTTTGTTACAACTGATGGTAACAATTATTTTATCATTATGATTATCATTATTACTGATGATGATAATGATGATAATAATTTTCAAGTGTGTATATTATAATCTTTGTGTCCACTAGATGTGGTGATGTCCCTTGTGTGAGTGTGTATATATATATATATATATATATATATATATATATATTACACACATTTCACGTTTACAATCTTCATCTCCTTCCTTATTTTATACTCTCCCACCCCTGTTTTTGTTCGGTTTAGTGTCGTCCTCATGGATATTCTGTGTACTGAAACGAAATTACTGTCCATGACTCACATTATTTTAAAGTCTAATATACACATTTACGCTAATAAGTCAGTTAACATACACATGGTCAGTTGTACACTCCAAGTATTTCACTGCTATATTCCTTGTGGAAATAGTAGTAGTAGTAGATCATCACATCACATGTATACACATGGTACTCCAACTTTATATATATATATAGTTGTGTATGTGTCAGTGCTTCTGGTTTTGTTTAAGATTTTTAAAAAAAAGTATTTTTAAAGATTTACTGTTTTCTCTCGTCTTTTTTTTTTTTTTTAAACATGTAAAAATAGTTAAAATAAAAATTCTCATATATATATATATATATATATATATATATTTTCTTAAAACGACAGATCTAAGCTTGTTTGGTTGTCTATCAATAAAACGTGCGAATAATTATTACTTTTTTTTTTTTTTTTTTTGCTTCCTGTGTATTTTTATTTCTTTCAATTTACTTTAATTGTTAAAAATGTTATTCCAATCTTTTTTGTGAGTTCAGTTCCGTATAAACGAAGTTCAATTTTTACACTCCCTTTAATGAAACAACAAGAAAAGGAAAGAAAAATAGAAGGAAAAAAAATGACGATTTGCTTGAATTATTATATATTCACTCGGTTTCACTTTACTTTCAATACACAGACTTAACGGTTTTAACAAACTGCATTAATATCAAGATATCTTCATTTTTACTGATACAATTTTAAGTGTTGAAAGAAATGAAGAAACAGAGATTGTCATTATTACGAACGTGTTTTTGAATTTTTTTTTTTTTTTTTTTTTTTTTTTTTTACTTTAAAAAAAATTTTAAACTAAGTTTTACAATTTAACCCTTGATATATAAAATGATTTCCGATACTTCGACGGATTGAATATTTTCTTGTCAAATCTTGGCAGCAAATTTAAAAGGCAAAATCCAGATTTTAATGTACTCAACTAGTCTTGTATTTTTATCCTTCATTCAATATAATTTTTGGAGAAAAAAAAAATGACACTATATTTCTGAGAAGAATCAACATGTGCTTGTATTGGTAATGAGATGACTTATAAAAACCTGTTTACTACTTCTTTGTATACGTAACAATAATATTCCTTCTTAAAAAAAGCTTATTAGTTTTATCATATTTATTAAAAAAAAAACAAAAAAAACTAAGGTCTTTTGTAATAGTGAACATTGGACAAAGACTTATCACGTGGCTTTTTTGTTGTTGTTTTTTTAAAGGGTTTATTTTAATTAAAAGCAGCAGCTTCGCAAAATGGTGTATATTATTTGTTTAATAGAGCATTAGGCTGGCGATCAGCAGCCCTTACTCTCCTTATTTCAAGTGTTTGAACTATATTACTACAAACCTCTCTCCATCCGTCTCCCAAAAAGTCTTGATACGCTTGCTAGACTGACAAACTATTACTAGTGAATCAAAATAATGACCATTTTTGTCGATAGCTGTAAAGCATGCAATACTTGAAGATGAAAGGGACAAACACGTGATTAAAAAATGTTATCGAATGTTAACTGATAATACACGGATTCGAAAATAAAGTTGAATTTGACGATTCGTCAAAGACTTCTTTTTCTTTTTCAATTTTTGTCTATTTTCTGACTGGTGGAAAGAGAAAGAGTCGTTCTGTGACTTTAGTTATAAAACTGCATTTTCAGTTGGTTTTTCTTTAATGCCAAAAAGTCTTTCTTTTCTTTTCTTTTTTAAACTTGACTAAATTCATTGTCTTTTTGTCATTATTTTACTGGTCAATTAAAAGTCCTTTTTTCATGTTTTGTTTTTATTTTTATTTTATAGGCAGAAAAATGTTTATGTCACACCTGTCACCAAGCCTCTGTTAGACTACATGCTTGTTTGGAGTGTGTGTTTTTTGGCTGTTTTAAATCAAAACACATTCATGAACATGCAAAGAACAAAGGTCATGATTTAGGTAAGTACCCCCTAGCAAGACACCCACCCACACACAAAAACAAATGTTACTTTTGTAATAAACAGTCAACATAATCAAAAATACTGCTGGAGTCACATTATTCTTTCTCTCAGATTTTGTGTTTTTGAACCACAATCTTATTTTAAGAAATTGAGTTATTTTGAATTGAATATTTCTGTACAGTAAAAAAATGTTGATCTTTTTTTTTTTTCTAACTCAAAATCCAAAATACAGTGTGATATTAATAATAATAATAATGATAACATCCTTATGAACATAGCTTTTATGATATAATTTCAAACTATCTTCATATGTTCACCATTCAAGTCAACAAATTCTCGGAAATTTTTCACTGGTGATTATGGGAATATCTTCTGTTAGAAAAACAGAACAGATATTTTAGAGACTACTTGAGGAAGATTACTATAATCTTGGGGGGGGGGTCTTTGTGGTGTAATGGTTAAAGTGATGGACTGCGGAATCGTAGTAGACGATTTTGTACTCCAGTCGCGCTATTACGTTCACTTTCGGACAAATATCCTTGGGGAAGGTATGAACCCCTTATCCTCCCAGCTATACCACTACTGTTCTTCTAGGAGAATGGCTTTGGCATTAAATAATCTACAAAGGTTGATATGCCATTAAATAAGGAAACCAAACCAAACCAATAAACTTGACAGAGATGGTGAAGAATTTAAAATCCTGATATCCTGAAGAATCTCCTATTGAAATATGAACATTTTTTTAAACACTGTATAACATTTTGCTAGGCCATTTTAGACTCCTAAGAACCTTTTTATTTTTTTATATAAACGGGGGGAAAAAAAAGAAATGTCTGTTAATTTTCTGTGTTACATATCCAAACAGGATCTCCCATATAGTAGTGGAGTCCCTGTGGCTTAATGGCTAAAGTGCTGGACTGCTGCCTCAAAGTTTTCACGTTTGAACTCTAGTTCTAATATTATATTCACTTTCGGATTGATAATGATGAGAAATATATGAACTCCCTTATAACCCTTGGTAGCAGTTAAATAAAACTGCTGTTCTACACAGATAACTTTTGACATTAAATAACCCACTGTTATAGTAATTTACCCATGCACATATGAACTCTCCCAGCTATCAATAGCTGCAGGTGCTGCTTTGAGGTAGAAGTCAATATTCTAGCAGACAACCTTGACAGTTGGACCAAACAGACTCTCTGGTAACCCTCTCATTTGTATATGTTTGTACTACTGTTCTTTATTTTAACTCAATTTCTCTCTTGTCTTTATTTCTGGCCCCTAGCAAGGCTACAACACCCACAAAAGTTGATATACCATTAGGCAAAGAAACTAAACCAAATCTTAATAGCTATGCGAGTTGTGTTCAGTTTTAGTTCAATAAATTTGCCTGTATACTAGTCAGAATTGTGATTTTTTTTTTTTAATGTTACAATTTAAGTAGAATCATGTCTTTGAGATTCATCTAGTATATTCTGTATCTCTTCATAAAAAATAAAAAAAACACTACGAAGATTTTTATTTACATATACAGGGTGGCCCATTAAAAGACTGGCTTATTAAAAAAAGAGCTTTTGCTGCTGCTGCCTCTGTACAAACACTTTTGAAATGATCCCATTGTGGGTAGTCCGTCACTGTACAATAAGAAATTAAAAACAAAATAGTTAATATTTATCCATACCTCCCACCTGCTAGGATTTGACAAAAGGTCATCTTAATGTGGGGAGCCATGAACGAATAGAGACTCGTGTGGCTGGTGCTAAAAATGCTTGCTCCCGTTTACATTCTCCCTTAAGGGTGCTTCAAGTGCCAAGCAATAAACTTAGCCCCACAACCACAATTGCCTGGGGAGATGGCCTCCTGAAACCAAGCATTTTTGACCAAAAGGACTATTTAAAAATATCTGTCTATTGTGGGCCACACCATATGATTAAGTTTTTATCTGGTTAAAGAGTGTAATTGCTGACTGGGAAATTTCTATGAACAATTGATTTTAAAGGCTTATAAATTCATCTAGGGTTATTTATGCCTAGAGGTTAGGGAATCACATTCATTGTAATATTACTTTTAAAAAAATTAAAAAATGTCAAGAAAGAATAAAGATGTAATCCATGCAGAATTGTCATACTGAATATATTTGATCAATTCAATATTGTTTACAAATCACTCCAAGTCTAGTGTCGTTTTTAAAAGAAGAAAATTAAGCAGTCAATCTCATCACTCAACTTAATATTTAACCCTTAACCCCTTGGCTCTTAGATACCCTGTACCTGATCTCACAAAACATTTTTAAACTTCACTCCAGTGCTTAGACTTCTCCATTTAAAGCTTTTCCATTAATAAAAGGTTGTGAACAGTTGTCTCCTCATTAAATGATAAGCCACTGAAATTAGTTGACCAGATCACATACGTCGGTAGCAATATCTCATCTCTAGAAAGCACTGTCAACATACACATAGGTAAAGCATGGACTACTGTTGACAGGTTAATGACCAGATGGAAATCGGATTTCTCTGATAAAATAAAACTGAAATTCTTCCAAGCTGTAGCCATTTCAGTACCACTGTCGCAACACTTGAACAAATATTTGAAGGAAAAGGTAGATGGGAAGTACACAAGGATGGTCTGTGCTGTTTTGAACAAATCCTGGAAGCAGCACCCTACAAAACAACTGCTGTACAGCCACCTATCTCCCATCTCATCCAAGTAAGATGAATAATACATGCTGAGCACTGCTAGAGAAGCAAAGACAAACTCAAAAGTTACATTCTCCTATGGACTCCTACACATGGACACACTAGTGGTGACTGACCAGCCAAAACGTTAATTCACCTGCTCAGGATGCTGTTTAGAAGGCCTACCAAGAACAATAGCTGATAGGGACTGATGGTAAGAGAGGATCAAAGGAATCCATGCCGTCAGCATACTTTGATATTGGTTTATCTTTTTGTATTAGATGTAATCTCTCTAATCTCAAAATATTTAGTAAAATGGTGCCTTGCTCCAAATATTGCATTCACTGGTTTCAAGAAAAGGAAATTAGATTTAATTTTATAATTAAAACATTTTGAAATTTAGCAACTGAAATTATTTTTCTTTAAAATTTTCCCATAGTTGGATTCATGCCTTTCCTAAGGATATTAGTGCTTTATGAAATATAAATAGCTTCATTTAGGATTTGAACTCAGCTAGCCTCATCTACTTACTATGACAATAATCACTCCACTACCTTATATTAAAAAAAAAAGAAAAAGTGTGGTATCATTGATGTGATCTTTCTAAGCTTGGAATGTTTAGCCGAAAATGTTACCCTAACAGTTTCAAAGAGTTGTGAGAAGAGAAAGATTAATTTTCTGTTAGTCAATTAATTTTACATGTGAAAAATAAGAATATTTAAATTGAATTGAAGTTTAATGAAAACTACATGCCCACACTTATTAGTTCTGGTTTACGAGTAATGTGTTCACTATGGTGTAATGGCTAAAGTAGTGAATGATCGAATTTTAATTCCAGTCATGCCGTTACTTTCACTTTTGGATAAATACCCTTGGGAAATGTATGAACCCCTTTATCCCTCCTAATTATGGGTTAAATAGTATCATTTCTGTTCTTCTGCACAGGGTTTGGCATTAAATATCCCACCAAGAACCCAAACCTAAGAATGTCGGCAATGGCATTATCTTCTTCAAATTGCTTATGGGTAGAGTAGTCGGAAGAAAGCCACTTAAACTAATCATCAAAGAAAGAAAGCTGTAAACAGTTAAAAATAATAAACTTTTATTTCGGATACATTTTAATTCTTTCAATTTTTTAAACTGTAGGCCATTTTACTTCGTTATTAGAACTTCCTGCCGCTTACTCTTGGCTAAAAGGGTAGTATTTTTTGTTTTCATTTCTGTTTTCTAAAAGAGCAATTTGGAGCTCTGATCAGTCACAGAATCTTGAGCAGGAATGCCCACACTTTTTCAGTTTGCATGCTACTTTTAAAGTGACCAAGTCCAAAATATCTGTCTGTATTAAAGATGCTGTATATATTGGTATATATGTACTTATTATACTTTTATATATACAATATATATGTTTGTGTAGCTTGCATCACTGCATAAACCCTTATGGCACAATACAGTTAAATACATTTATGGTCACCATCTTACTTTGATGACAAGCACTGGATGGAGTCAGCCAGGGTTGCATAATCCAGACAGTAACTGCTGGTCGCTAGCCTCAAGCAGGCTTCCAAATAATCATGGTGGAATGGTACTTAGACTTAATCTTTATATGGGAAATGGCTGATTCACATAAAGATCTACCTGCCATAAAGGGGATCAATAATATGCTGATATCTAAAAAGAAAATATTTTTAATAGCATGTGATCTACCTACACTAGAGTGAGCTACTAATTAATTGTGATCATTGAATTAGGCACCCCTGATCTAAAATGTGTCAAGGAATATCTGTTCATTAAGATTTATGTTTATATTGAAGAAATTTCTTCTAATATTTATCGATGGTTATTTGAATAGAAACAGTTCATGACATATAGTGATAATGGCAGGTTTAACTGTTTCGCTGGCAGATAAGTTTTTTTAAATCTTTACAGTGGGCAAATTATTTTCAGAAAATTAGCAAAATAGAAGGGTATGTTCAAACAAATCATTTATAGAAAAGCAAACAAAACATGATAATTTGATCAGCAATTGTGTGTCATGATACAATAGCGAGAAAACAATAAAGCACTTGCTTTTAATTATGATATTTTACAAAGCAATCATTTCACTATCCTACATCATATTGGGTCCACTTAACGATGTTTTTATATATGTTAACATTGAATTGGTCCAAAAAAACAAAACCTATATTATCTGAGAAATCTCATTCATTTTTTTATTTTTATTTTCATTTTTTTTTAAATTTTTTTTTGTCCAATTTTGTCTGTCTATGTAAAGAATGAGTAATGAGCATCTTTTTTTTTCCACTAGGAAATCTTTTATAAGTTCATAATAAATGATCTGGACTTGAAGGATAATCTGTAGGCCAACTTTTACACTCAATTTTATCATTTAACATCAAAAAATGAATTGATCCTTGCACAATCTTCTCTCTCTCTCTCTCTCTCTCTCTCTCTCTTCCTTAGATTTCTTATTTATTTTTAACTTGGTTTTTATTGTCATTTTCAGCTGACAGTTTAACTAAACTCACACAGGCCCCAGGTATTTATTTAGACACAAAAGATTAAACTTGGTAAATAGGAAAATCAACCTTCTGATACTTACCATATTTGGCTTAGTTTCTTTGTTTAATGGCATATGAACCTTTGTAGGTTATTCAATGCCACAGACATCTCTGTAGAACAGTAGTGGTACTATTTGACACATAGCTTTATTTTTCTCAAGGATATTTGTCTATAAGTGAGCGTAATAGACTATGATGTTGTAGTCCAGCATGTTAGCCACTGTGCTATGAGAGACGGCTTAATTTGGGCAGGTATTTAAAATAAACAGCTTATAAATACCATTTGTCATTCGACGGGTTTTTGCCTGACATTCATATCCCTCCCCACTATCAGGTCCTTCTTAAAGTTTTGTGTTTAGTCACATCCTTATTAAATCCCAATTTTCTAAATTCAAAAACCTTAATAATTTTCTTCCTGATTGGTGATATTTTTATGAAGTTCTGTTAGACATTTTTAGCATAGAAAAGAGTTGCCATTGTTGGTGTAGAAGTGATTGCCAACTTGTTTACAATTGCAGAGATGTTTGCAGTTTACTTTAAGAGCCACTGCAGATATGACCTAAAGTTGACCCTTGACCTTATAAGATGGTGATTTTCAGCCTTTTTTTTTTTTTTTTTTTTTTTTTTTTTTTGTGGGTATGAGGAGTACATCTTATAAGTCATCAAATATGGTAGTTCAATTTATACAGCTTTCTTTCTCATTGCCTTTAAAATCACACTCATTTCTTTTATTCTGTTTTCATCTTTTAATTTATCCATTTCTTTTTGTTTCTATTTATTTCTACATAAATTTGTCTTTTTTCTTTTACTTTTCTTAGCGGTGGATCTATCCTATGGTGCTGTCTACTGTTCCTCTTGTGGAGATTATGTTTATGATAAAGAGTTGGAAGACTTAGCTAAGGATCAGATAAGAAGATCAGCTTGTTCCCTTGGTAAGTTACCATGTTATCGTCTTTTTAGTTATTGCTCTTTTAGAAAATTTACTTACACATGTGTCGGAATATACATAAATTAATTGACTCTTGATCATTTTGCTGGCAGATAATTTTTTTTAATCCTGGTAGATTGGGAAAATTATTTTCAGAAAATTTGCAAATGATGTTCAAACACTTCAATTATTCAAAAATTTAAAAAATCAAGCAAAACATGATAATTTGATCCGCAATTGTCTGTCATAGTACAAAAGTATTGAAGGAATAAAGCACCAACTTCTAAACATGATATTTTGCAAAACAACCGTTACACAATTCTACACTACAATGGGGTCTCTGAGCAAGGTTTCTATT
>CAUZXS010002228.1:0-102500 GCA_963585895.1 Sepioteuthis lessoniana
TGCATACTTAGTTAAAAAAAAAAAAAATGAAGAGAGAGAGAGAGAGAGCATCCCAATTGAATATTGTAGATTAAACCTCATCAATTATTAATAATTTTCAACTTATACTTCTTTAACTATCTCAATTTTTATTGCTGATCCCACATATTCTGTGATCAGGATTTGGCTTGGTTTATTTGTTAAATGGCAAATCAAAAACTTACATTTAATGTCAAAATAGGACACAAATAATCTTCATACAGTTGTATGGTTTCAAGTATTCCTATCTAATACTAATAACCTTTCAAATTGATCATTTTGATCAATAGATGGGACCTTAACAAATATTAACTCCCAAGGTCAGAGATGGTTTTGGAGTAATGGTAATGAAGGGATACTCTAATTTACCCAGAACTCAAAGAAATAGACCCTAACATTTAAGCATTTTAGTGTCATATTCAGAACACCAGTTTTGAGAGGGGGTCATATCCATCTGTAGAGGATAAAGTAGATATATTTTAAGCCCCACTGACAGGGTAGTCTACTATCATGAACATGCAGAATACATCATACCTTAAAAAAAAAAAAAATCCTGAAAAACCCATTGGCTTGAGATGAGCTTACATGTTTGATCTAATAAGATTAAACAATATTCCTACTAACACAACTAGTTTTATGCAAATAGAGATGGCATATCAAGTCTCTGTGGGAAACGATGAATGAATGCTATAATAGTTAGATTTGAGCTTTTATAACTGGTAGGTCTTTGTTGCCTATTTGGTAGAGCAGCTGCTTTGGATGGACTGATTTCTAAAAGAATGAATATATATATATATATATATATATATACATACACACACACACGCGCGCGAACAAATATATACATGCAAACACACATTTTATATATATATATATATATATATATATATATATATATATATATATGCCCGCACACACAAACATACATAAATATATGTTATATATATATATATATATATATATATATATATATACATACACTCACAGAGGTGGCCCAATGGCTAAAGTATGGGAGTGTAGCTTTGACATAAGCAAATTCAAACTAGATTTACTTTTGGACAAATACCTTTGAGAAGTGTATGAATCCCCTCATCCCCACAGCTATGGGTATTAAATAGTATCACAACTGTCCTTTTACAAGGATGGCTTTGGCATTAAATAACCCACCAAGGCTGATATTCCATCAAACAAAGAAACCAAATTAAACACAAATTTATATATACACACAAAGATGTAGCTGCTTCGGGCTGGCTCTGCACACCTTCTGCATTGATGATGATCATTGCAGTTTTGCAGATGCTAAATCAAGAAGCACAAAACTTGAGGGTTTGCCATAAAAGCAAGAGAAAAAGAAGTTTTCAAAGAACTGCTTGCTCAACTGGAGGGATGGGTGTTATAGCCTTCCAGTACTTTCAGAATGATTCCACCCCATTTGAGAAACAGAAAGTGCTTGGTCATTTCCTATTTCTTTGTCCTCCTTTTCTAGAGTAACCTCCTCCATCATGGAGGTGCCCATTTTATAAGGATTATTGTTGCTGGAAATGGACATGGCAACCAGAGTTGAAATCCTGGACAAAGCTTGTTACATTTCACATAACACTAATATCCTTGGGAAAGATATGAATCCAACTATTCTCTCTCCAGCTAATGGCAAAAACTAGGGTAAACCGGGCTCTTTAACCTTGGCATGGCAAATGGTCTCGGAGAAGGAACACTGAATTCGAACATGTTAAACTCCACTCAAAATTTGACTGTGTCACATCCTGCTTGTGCGGAGGGGTTGATAAATACATACTTTCTCCTCCATTTTATCACATACACCCACATTATATATATATATATATATATATTATTCGGTCCAGTTAAATCAGAGTTGGGAGTAATTCCTTCAGGACAAGAAAATGATTCAAGAGCTGAACATTTAAATTTATTATATAAACATAACACATAAAAAGTTATTTATCGAACTTAATAAAAAAAGAAAATAAATGAAATAAATAAAAAAGTTAAATTACCATAATTCCAACCGACAATAAAATTAATAAAATAAATAAGTAAATAAAAAACGGAAGTTTAATAAAACGAGGAGGTAACACTTCACCTCTCTTCCTCTCCTCCCCCCATGCCTCTTCTGTTTTATTTTATCTTATCCATAAGATCTGAAGAAGTCCTGTTATATTTTTCTTCATGTTTTTGGTTTACATCAGAAACGCAAAACAGGATGGAAATAAATTTATAATCCTAAAATAACTGGTCTTTGGTTTTTTCTTTAAAGAAAAAAAAAAAAAAATATAATATATATATAAATATAATATAATATATATATATATATATATATATATATATATATATATATACACACATACAGAGGTATATATCTATACTCTCAGTCAGCCTGCAACTATATACATATGCGCACACACACACACATCTAACCCTATATACAATGACCACCAATGATCCAAAGTATCACAACACACACACAAGATAGAGAACCATCAATTTACAAAAAGAAACTTTTTTTCATTTCATAAATACAAAGCCAATCTGTTTCCTAGTATCACCATCATACAGAATAAGACAATTTTTTTTTAATTAAATAGACTTCTACAGTGTCTATTAAACTAAATGTCAAATCCCATCTTATTTATAGAATTCATATTATAAACGTAAATAAATAAAAAGAGCAAATATTAAGTAATTATTAATTAATAGTTATCTCCCTTAAATTATAATGATCAGGGTGAGCATGAATGCCAATCACATGCTATAAAATTTCTTTATTCTCTATGATCATTTTAAGTTCAATGAGTTAATAGAAATTTTGATAAAATGTGTCATTTTTGCTGTGTTATAGTCACATACATACAATAAGTGACTCACGGATAAGAGTTCAAATCTTTGAGACCCTTTGCATTTCACATAGTGCTAATACTCTTGCCAAAGGTATGAATCCATTTATTCTCCCTCCAGTTATGGGTAAATAGTAGGACAGACTGGGTTCTTTAATCTTGGTTAGGCAACCAATCTAAGAGAAGGAACACTCTGAATTCAAACTTGTTAAACTCCATTTAAAATTTGACTGTCACGTCCTGCTCATGTACAGGAGTTGGTAAATACATACATACAATAATCAGATCATTATAGTATAAATTTGAGCAAGACATTTAATAGATATTTACATGAATAAGAAGCATTCCAGCAATAAAACTGAGTCCCTGGCAGTATCCAACTTCTGTGTCAATAAGGCTGTATGCTTTAAGGAGATTAAACAGGGCCAGTTGTCCAGGCCCCAATTGTGTGCGGAAATATGGATGCTTGGGAAATGTTCGCCCTGTTAAAAGAGAAATATTCATAAGTACATTTTATACAAAGAAAAGTAAGAATAATAAATGATTAAGCACATTATGAAAAAAAATTTCTCTAAACCAAATTAAGATAAATTCAGGCAGTTAATTCCCTTTTATCTATGGATGATGAAATAACCAATTCTCACTAGACAATCACGTGACCTGGTTATGTCACTAAGCTACACTGGATGGTGAGACTCCACTTCTGTAGTTCTGGAAAGTGTGGAGTCAGGTCTTCATTGCCATTATTCCCAAGTACTCTTGGACTCAGAGTGATAGTACCTGTCAGGTTTGGTTGGATAGGGTTTTATGGCATACTAACTATTGTAAGTTATTTAATGCCAAATACTGTTTATAAATGTAACCATTACACCATGAGGACACCCCCACAGTTCTATTTGACTCATAGATAGAACTATCAGGTGCTATCATTCCAGGCCAGAGTGAACCCGGGGGCAATGGTAATAATGGAGTACTCCACATTCCCCAAAGCTCCAGTATTACTGGACCTCACCATCAGATAAGTTTAGTGTCATACCCAGGACACTCATAGGGAAGGTCTTACTCCTCTGCAGAGATGTAGTCAGTGTATTCTATTCATATTTCTGTATTCATAGAATCTTTCTAAATTTACATTAGAATTATTTTATGAAAACAATTCATCTCCTATCTTTTCCCCCCCAAGCATTGCTGGATACTCACTCTACAAAAAACTTAGACCATAAATTAAATGTTTTCCTTCAATTGGTGACATATCTGTCCGAAAATTCAACTAGATATTACCTGTGTACATTTTCCACAACACTAAATTCTCAGTAAACAATTTTATTTCAATTATTTATTCATCAAAAAAGAACCTCAAAACATTACATCCTCAATTTGAAAATTTGGTTAAAATATTCACAATGCTTAAAATTTGTATTTGGTATGTAGGCATTTAATACCAAGCTTAAAATAATGCACCAAATATTATAGTAAAAATCACCCTGAATATTATTAGACATTAGAAGGTACATTGAAAAGCATCAATTGAATGAGTTTGGTTCATTTCAAGCTATTCTGAAGATGATGTAAATGGACACTGACATATCTGAATATATTCTATGGTCCAGATAAGAGAGAAGAGTTGTAATATACCAAGGTCAATTAGGATGGCATGCTGATGAGTGGTCAGTCTTCTCATTAGGTCATCATATGCCACATCATCTAGACCACTGCCAGTGCTCATCATGGGTGATTTCAGTAGGTTCTGTTCAACCAGTAACTGCCAAATGGCACCACGGCGACTTTTGGGGACTCCTGCAAATACAGAACAAAATAGAATAAAATTCAACACCAAAGTTATTCAATGGATATATGACTTACAGAAGAAAAAAAAGTAAAAATGATTAGGAATCCTTAATAAATCCTGCTTTGTTGTGGAGCCTAGAATATGTGATTTTATCCACTACAGAAGGGTACGCATCCACTGCAGAGGGATACCCTCCACCCAATTCAAAAAAGTGGGTGTATTGGTTATGATACTTAACTGCATCCTGTAGTAAGGCTTCAGTTTTAGTACTCTGGGTAGTGTGGAACTACCTCTTCATTGCCATTATTCCCGGGTCCACTCATACCCAGAGTGATAGTACCTATTAAGATCCCATCAAATAGAGCTTGTATTAATGATAGTTACTTGAATCTATGACCATTTACAAAAGATTATTATTAGTTACTGGAGAGAATATACAAGGATCATTCAATAAATAAGGTGAATTTTACAATAGGAAGTACTATTTACAACTGCACCTTTTTAAAAATATATATATATATAATCAATAGAGATGAATCCTTTTTGCATCCCAGAAGACAGTCAGCATGACCTTCTTTACTGACTGCTGCACTCAGAACAGTTTCTTTAGCAGAGAGTCAATGAACTTTTTTTTTGATTTGGGCTTGTGGTGGCAAACCAATATCTAACTCATTTATAAGCATTTTTTTTAACACAAAAAGCTGCTTCTCCATACACATCATACATTCTTTTGAAAATTTCACATGGTTTGCACTTTTCAAATGATAGACCTTCAATTTGAGCCTGGAGCACCCAGTTTGATTTGCAACCATTTTGAATAAACTCAAAACAAATATTTTTGTAGGATTAAAAATTTTGCTTGAAAACAATCCTAAACAATTTACATTTATGATTAAAAAAAAAAAAAAAAAAAAAAAGAAAAAAAAAAAATTTTTTTCAAAAGATATTCCCCCATTGAATTATGATAATACCAAATGGAGCATACATATCGTAGAATGAAAATCTTTGGCTGCATAATCGTCTGACCCCTCATTGTATTTGCTTTCTTAGCAAGTCGAGTTGAAATGCATGAGTCCAAACAGCTCCACCAAGAAAGAAACAAAGAGAAAACAAAAAGCTGAATAAATGTTTTTGGAGAGGAAGAAGCTTGTGTGACCTTTTTCAACAAAATTCCTCAACTAAAAACTCCTCAGCCTATCTGCATGTCTGTTCTCCTCTATCTCTTCTGTATCTATTCTTCTCATCCTATCTCTGGTCCCAGCTATTAGTGCTCTAGTTGTATACCCTTTGCATCTATTTGGGGACTGACTTATCCCTGTGCTATTCATGTCTCTTCTCTAACTGACCCCTTAAATCTATATCCTACGGCAACAATCTCTTGTTCATTTCCTGGAACAGACTGATTTCCTCTTCCAACTGTCCTTCGATTGACCTCCTGCCTACATGGAGAGGCAGACATTCCTATTTCCCAACCCTTGGTCACCCAAAAGGCTGGACATAAACACACAGGTAGACGAGACCCCAGGAGACTTTTAAAGGTGTGATGATAAAATTTTTCAAGTGGTTGATCCCCTGATATCTGGCATCAGCATTTTAAATGAGCAAATATATCTTGGCCTCTATATGGACACACACATGCACATAACTATAGTCAACTTACAACCATACACCTGTATACACTTGCACACACATAAAAACAAACATACATGCTCTCACAGAGCTAAGCTCTTACATAGTGTCACTGAATAACCCTTGTAATTGCTTGGAAAAAAAAAAGATTTTGTGTTTGTGGATAAACAGATGGTCTAAAGAAATTGCATGTAAAGACACAGATTTATAAAACTGACAAGTATTCTAAAACATTTTTATAATAAGTGTAGTTATGTGGTGACAATTAATTACATAAGTGAATGCAGCTAACTGGAATATAAATGAAAAATAGGTATGAGTGGACAGGAAAGGGGATCCCCTGGGAATCATGCAAGTGATTAACATTTGACAATACTGATAAATGGTATATTCACAAACCAGACTCCATCCTCAAAAATGACACCCATAAGATTCTGAAATCTTGATTGGGTGGTTGGTTAGTTGTTTTGTTTTGTATCAACCCTTTTTGGGTCATTTAACCCTGGATTAAATTTCAAACAACTCAGTTTAGGATAAGTACAATTTAGTTCTAATTAAAAACAATTCTATTTCAAACAGTTCAGTTTAATATAAGTATGCAGTTTCAATGTCAAAAACAGTTCTATTTCAAACAATTCAGTTTAGCGTAAGTACACAGTTTAGTCCTATTTGACCCATAGATAGGGCCCTATCAGGTGCTACCACTCTGGACCAGAGTGGACCTGGGAGTGATGGCAATGAAGGGGTACTCCACATTCCCCAAAGCTCCAACATGACTGGAACCTCACCATCAGATTGTTTAGTGTCATATCCAAGACATTCATTGGGGGTTCTTAACCTTCTGCAGAGGAGCAGTCAGTGTATTCTACAGCCCCAGCCGACTGGGCGACTGAGATTTTGAGATACAAATACATCAGACGATTCTTGGCCAGAAGACCAAACCCAGCATTAACTAACAAAGAAAAGAAAGTGGAGTTTGCCTTTCCAGCAGATCACAGACTGACAACAAATGAAAATGAAAAGATAGACAAATACATGGATCTTGCTAGAGAGCTGAAATACTGTGGAATATAAAAGTAACACTGATAGCAGTTGCAGTTAGTGTCCCTGGAATGATGCCCAAAGGGTTGGAAAAGGGAAGCTGGAGATTATAAAGACCATAGCATTTTAAAGATCATCTTGAATACTTAGAAGAGTCCTGGAGACCTGCTGTCACACAGACTTTGGTGAAAAACAACCAGTCAAAAGATGAAGAAAAAATTTGCATTGAGTGAAAATAATAAAAAAGATTTGACTCATTCAACTTACCCTGCTTAATACAGTCTTCAAGTATCTTTGGATCAAATTGTGTGCTTTTACGGTCTGGGTTATTGAGCATTGTGTCCCAGACTTTTGTAACCTCTTTCAGACAGGGTGTGATTTCCTCATAGTCTAAGTTCTGCCGCTTCTGCTGAATCTCATCTTGCCTTGCTGCAATAACAACAACAACTACATCCAGATGAACAAGAAAAATCACAAAAGGAAGAGGTTGTTATAAATAGGAATTTAAGAAAAATTAACAACAGAAAATAATGGGATTATTGAAATAATTAAAACTTCATTAAAAGGTTGACAAATCTGTAAACAAAGGAATACTTAGAAATAGGTATATATCATAAAAATAGCAGTAACTGTACAACTTGCTTTTAGATTTCATTTTCACCTGAGAAAAAGCTGATAAAATTAAATTTGAATTAAAGAGAGCTCTGTTAAGTATATATTTGATATTTAAAATATAAAATTGTTAAAAGAAAAAAAATGTTCAGCCTGTTTGCTTAAGGAAACCTAATTTGCATCTGTCTTTAAAGTTCTAATATACACAAATACATGGATGTATATAAGAACTTTAAAGACAAATAATAGAGTTACTTTTCCATCACCATGTGTTTGTATGTGTATATATATATATATATATGTATATATACACATACACACACAGAAGGTGATTGAAAATTAACTCCCTATTTAAAAATTCTTATGATTTATTTCTTAACTATAGTTTTTACAAGAAATAAATTTTATTTTAAAATAGGGAATTACTATATATATATATATATATATATGTATAAAATAGAGATGTGTGTGTGTGTGTGTGTGTGTGTGTGTGTGTGTGTGTGTGTGTGTGTGTATCTGTTGGATTTAATCAATAAGCCTGACAGTCAAAAGAAAAGTTCTTGGCTTAAGGTACAAGGATGTAAATTATAGAGTTACAACTCAATTCCAACTACACAGTTCAACTCTTTAAATGTTTACACACAAAATTTGAACTACACAACTTTTATATTTTTTGTTCCAGAAATCTGAAACTTAAAAGCCAGTAATTGTTGAAGAAATGTACAATATATCATTGTCCATTATTTATTTAGCAGTTTTAACCAATCAATAGGAAGTGTATTCATGTTCCTGTTGATCAGCTAAGCAGATGAGCCCTTGATACTGTGGTATTGGATAAGATTTAAAATGCTTGTTCAGTTTGAGAATATCCTTATTTAGTATCACTATCATGTCCTGAAGGATTTCCTCAGGTGACAAGTTCTTAATATAAAAGGTATTACATGAAATTTATTTTGGGTATAATTTTTGACCAGTGTGATTATTGAAGAAGTATTCTATTTCAAGTGATTCAGTTTAGCA
Source organism: Sepioteuthis lessoniana (assembly GCA_963585895.1). NCBI lineage: Eukaryota > Metazoa > Mollusca > Cephalopoda > Myopsida > Loliginidae > Sepioteuthis > Sepioteuthis lessoniana. Next base: position 8,962 of record CAUZXS010002228.1, read on the forward strand.
TAAGTACGCAGTTTAGCTCTATTTGACCCGTAGATAGGGCTTTTATCAGGTGCTACCACTGAGCCAGAGTGGACCTGGGAGCAACGGCAATGAAGGAGTGCTCCACATTCCAAAAAGCTCCAGTATTATTGGAACCTCACCATTAGATTGTTCAATGTCAATATCCAGGACACTCATTGGCAGGGTTTTACCCCTCTGCTGAGGTGCACTCAGTGTATTCTACAGCCCCAGGTGACTGGGCAACAAGTAAAGGAAAGTACTATAATCTGTATCAACAGTTCAGTGTGTGTGGGTGGTATTTTGAAGGTGACAAGTCTCAAAGTTATAAGTAAAGAAATCTATTTGTATAAAATGCAGTTTCTTTTTCAACATAGCAGTTTATTTCTTTATAACAATTTTTTAAATAAAACATTAGGTGTTATTTATTACCAAACTCTACAAGATTGAAATTCTATAACCAAAATAAAATTGCATAAATATAAGAAGTATATTTTTGGATTGATACATACAAATATTTTCTGCATAAAGTTTGGTAATAAATAATGCCAAATAATATGGTTTTTAATTGTCAGGAGGTGTAATGTCTATAGTAAAAGAAAAAATTTGTAGAAATAATAAAATTATATTTTTACATTTAGAAGAATATCAAATTTTTATTAAAAAATTGTCAGGTGTAACTTATACAGTAAAAGCAAAGTTTAATACAAAACAATTATCGATAAGATAATCTAAAGAAAAGCAAATAACCAGAAGATTTTTGCAATCTCAATCAAAAGAAACAAATTTATGTAGACATTTTAGCTAACTGTTGATTGTTTGTAATGGAGATTGTGAAAATTGAAAAACCAATGCAGGTTATCAGAATTGAAATGTAAGATATTTAAACCAAAATCATTATTAATACCAGTGATTGATTTTATTCTCACTATAACATAAAACAAATCACTTATAAATTAACTTACTTGACAAATCAGTCTTTCTGCATTTGATTAATAGATTTTGTTGCTAATTGCCAATGCCAATAAATTTTTCACTGATTACAATGACTATTACTATACTAATAATTTCCATTACACTTTGCTATTAACTTTCATAGAATTTCTAATCAATGTTCTAGGCCAACATTTTTACACAAGCACACTTATCCAAAATGATGGTACAATTTATAAGTGAATCAATATTTCTACCAAGAAATAGAATGTTGTATCTGTACATATGGAAATCTAAAGTTATTTTAAAAACTATTAAATATAAAAATGCAGATAAAAGCAATTATTAAAAAAGTTTAAACAGTTAAAAAAAAAAAAAAAAAAGAAAAAAAAAAGGTTAGAATCTAAAAGTTTAAAACTATAAAAAAAACTTTAAAAACTTATAAAGTTTAAGCTTAAAAGGAAAATGAAATTAATCTTCCATCATTGTCTGAAGGCAAAATTTGTAAAAACAAAAATACTTGGATTTTGTCAAATTGAATTAAATTTAAAAACATTCTAAATTCACATATCTTGATGTTTGTTCCTACCAGCTCAATAATTATTGAAATAAATCTAGATAATTCTTTTAGATATCTTTCATAGACTTGTCAATGCTATAATTGTTCATGTGTAATGTAAAGAATTTATTTTGCCAGACTGAAATTCACTCAATATTGAATTTAAATTCAAAGTTTATACTTCTGGAATTTTAAATAAATTTTCCTTCTGCCTTTGGTTTTCAAAAGACACTTCAATTTGAACATGTTAGGTTTAACATGGTATTTAAGTTATAAAGGCCATTTATGGTCTTAAAATAGAAGTTCTGTCGTCTCAGACTATCTAATCATTCAACATTAGTAATAAAACAGTAAAAATACTTTATCTAAAATTTTAAAAATAACATCATATACCGATATCTAGAAAAAAAAATGAAAACAAGCTACTCCAAGCATATATATATATATATATATATATATATATATACACACACACACACACACACTACCAGTCAAAAATATTTGACCAGCCTCAAAATTTTTTTTTCGTCATCCTAAAAGTGTTATTTTTTTTTTTGCTTTTTTTATTATATGAAAAAAGTTAAGCAACACAATGCTCTTATTATTCTAAATACAAGTCTTCCTCAGTAACTTTGACCTTAATATAACCAATTATCTTTTGAAAAATTGATTTGAAGGAATTTTTCTTCTTTAGTACTGAGCATGAATAAAACATTTTCTAAAAGTTACTTTATACCACCACTTGAACTCATATTAGACTATATTGTGTCGAATTACTGCTTACTAGATACTACCTGTTTTACCTATGCAGAGGATAATTTTATCAGTCACCATCTTGTGTGACAGAAGGCTGACTGCTTCAAACCTCACTGCACAACTGAAGCAATGTCGTGAAAAAAATGTGTCAACATCCACTGTGAAGAAAAGACTATGAAGCTGGCTTATTTGGCAAAATTGCTGTCAAGAAACCACTGTTAAGGAAGCAAAACAATGTCAAAAGGTTTCAGTGGACCAAGGTGCACAAAGACTGGACAATAGAACAGTGGAATAAAATCCTTTAGACCAACAAATCAAAGTTTGAAATGTTCTAGTTAAATAGAAAGGTCTATGAGTGACCAAGAGTTGGTGAAAGAGGTGCAAAACCCCTGTATCACACCAACCATAAAGAATGGAGGAGGATCTGTTATGGTGTGGATTTTTTTTTTTTTTTTGCCAATTGCAAAATTGGGGGTTTGCACCAAGAGAAGGACAAACTGAATTAAACCTGCTGCCGCGACCGGCCGACAAACCCTTGCCGCGACCTGCCGATAAACCTAAAACATATCAAATTACACGCCCGAGTTAGGACGATTATATCCGAGTACGACCGGAACTGACTAAGCCCTTTTTTCTTGCTAACGACCTTGACATCTAGTTATAGCTAAAAGAAAAGGGAGAATTAAAATTAATAACATTCACAAAACACTTCGGCCAAAAATTACCTGATAAGACTTGAACTAATAGTCGTCGCCAGCCTATAGCAGGTTAGGAAAATACTTTACGGCTACACTCATTTTTTATGAAAGAATTTTATATCCACGCGGCTGGAGCTGTGTGTCACAGCACCTTCGTAATATCAGCAAGCCCTTTTCAACCCTCGTTGGCACGCTCCTAGCGAAGCTCATTAAGGAGGAATCCTGCATTCTGTGCGGTCGCATTCACCTTAACTTCCGACGTTGATCCCACTTCTCGTGGTAGATCCCCTTTTTTTTTTCCCACCTACATAGGTATGCACAAAGGTCCTTTTTAGGACCATAAGAGGTCTCTGTCTGCGGGTCAGAGCATCTCTGACTGGTCAGTAATGATCAGTCGAAGTAGACGGCCAGGCGGCAAACACGAAGACGGATTCTAAGACCAACCGGTCTTAACTCTCAGTCGGTTCCGATAGTCCGATAAGCTGCGCAGCGCTAATGGCACGGTCCAGCCTTTAGCTACTCCTTCGCTGTCTGCGCAGCGCTAAGATAACGCCCATCTTAGCCTCGGCCTTCTGGCCTGTCCGCTCGACAGCTCGGCTTTGACCCGACAAAGCCTTCGCTGCTGTCCGCTCGTCCGCACGGCTTTGACCCGACAAAGCCTTCGTTCTCGTCCGCTCGTTCGCACGGCTTTAACCCGACAAAGCCTTCGCTCTCGTCTGCTCGTTCGCACGGCTTTAACCCGACAAAGCCTTCGCTCTCGTCTGCTCGTTCGCACGGCTTTAACCCGACAAAGCCTTCGCTCTCGTCCGCTCGTTCGCACGGCTTTAACCCGACAAAGCCTTCGTTCTCGTCCGCTCGTTCGCACGGCTTTAACCCGACAAAGCCTTCGCTCTCGTCTGCTCGTTCGCACGGCTTTAACCCGACAAAGCCTTCGCTCTCGTCCGCTCGTTCGCACGGCTTTAACCCGACAAAGCCTTCGCTCTCGTCCGCTCGTCCGCACGGCTTTGCCCCGACAAAGCCTTCGCACTAGTCCGCTCGTCCGCACGGCTTTGACCCGACAAAGCCTTCGCTCTCGTCCGATACGTCCGCACGGCTAGGGGGCCCAGCAAGGCCCTAGCCTTTCCTCGACCTCGACGCTCTTGCAAGGTACAACGCAGTCCACGTAACGACTCGCTGTTACGGACGGTTCTACCACTGCAACACCTGACTCACGTACGACCCGTCGTACGAGTCATCAACCCGATCGACACACCCTTGGTTAACCACAACATACCGTCACAACCAGGGATATCGATCTACCAACCTCGGTCGACCATCTAGCTGTACCCAACGACCAGCACCGACCATCTAGCTGAACTCAACGACTCGACCGACCTCAGCTTACCAGTATCCAACATCTAGCTGTACTCAACGACTCGACCTACGCCAGCGACCCTCGTCGAACGCCCAACTGCGAACACATACAACCGCCACGGACATTTACATTCACGCTTGTAAATACGACGAAAATAAATTGTCATTTGTAATTATCATTATCTCACCTTTGTTCCTTCATATTGCTTTGGCTGTTCTCATTCACATAAATTCATTTGCGGGGTCGACATATTTATAGGCCCCGCAACAAGTGGTGACCCCGAACGTGAATACAGACAGAGCAATGGAGGGCAGCGGTGAGTCCGATACATTAATGGCAAACGTCACCGTGGCGTTGCCAACGTACAATCCAGATGTACATTCCTGGTTCCAACAAGTCGAAACCATCTTCCTCATGCTGAGGATAAGATCCCAGCGCATCAAAGTAGCCAACTTGATGCAGAAATTGCCACCAGACGTTATCAGCCGGATTACGGATGCTCTCGCTGAACTCCCAGAGAAAAACCCCTACGACTACCTTAAGGACATAATCCTTAAACGTACAGGCCGCTCTGAAGAAGAAAGAATCCGGGACGTCCTTCAAAACATCACGATCGGAGACAGGACACCAGCCCAACTTTTAAGATTCATGAAGAGTCAGTTAGGCTCGAAGCATGTCTCAGAGACCGTCCTGCGAACCCTATGGATGGAGCGACTACCATCATGGGTCTCGCAAATAATTGCTCCAATGTCCCGATCCACCGCATTGGACGACTTGGCCGACTCCGCTGATTTGGTGTTCGAACGATCCAACAACATCACCTCTGTCCAGGCACCAACATCGGAGTCGCAAACAACAAAAGAGCTGCGAGCCATGAAAAAAATGATGGCAGACCTGCAAAAACAACTTCACGAGATGAAGGTCACCCGACGACAGAGGCCAAGGGATAGGACGCATAGTCGCCATCGACGCCCTCGAACCCCTAGTAATCACCGGACCAACGACGAAGACATTTGCTGGTATCATCAGACATTTGGAGACCAAGCAAAGAAATGCAGGCCGTACTGCAAATTCACGTCGGCCCAGGAAAACTAGGAAACCGGAGGGTAACGACGACGAACCCATCCGGTAACGAACTAAAGACATGTCGTCTCTTCTATATATGGGACCGGAGGAATAAAATAAAATTCCTTGTAGACACGGGTGCAGCCATCAGCGTCATACCTCACACAATTGACCCATCCGCTAAGCCCACCCCACTCAAACTACAAGCAGCCAACGGTTCCACTATAGACACGTACGGTGGAAAGACGCTCTCTCTAAACATTGGCATGCGGCGTGACTACGCTTGGACCTTCACGCTGGCCAACGTCAAAATACCAATCCTCGGCGCAGACTTCCTGGCGCACTACGAACTATCGGTTCACATGAACCCACGAACATTGTCGGATACCTTGACGAACCTCCACGTCATAGGGACGCCAGCACGACACAGCACCACGGGGATCGGAATCGCAGCATGCCATGGCCAGGATTACGTGGACATCCTGAATCAGTTCGTGGATATAACACAACCATTCAAATCCACTGATTCGGGTGTCCACCAAACGCAACACCACATCAAAACGAGTGGTCCACCAGCACACTCCCAACCCAGACGACTCGCGCCACACAAACTGGCTTATGCTAAAGAGCAGTTTGAACAGATGCTAAACGACGGCATCATACGACCCTCGGACAGCCCCTACGCTTCACCTCTACACCTGGTACCGAAACCTGGAAACAAGGAGTTCCGGATATGCGTCGATTACAGGAAACTGAACGCCTCCACAGTTCCTGACCGATATCCGGTACCCCACATCCACGATTTTGCTTCCGGACTGCAGGGTTCTCGTATCTTCTCGAAAATAGACCTTACGAAGGCATACCATCAGATCCCTGTAGCTCCGGAAGACATCCCAAAAACAGCAGTTACGACACCGTTTGGCCTGTACGAATTCCTAAAAATGCCATTCGGTCTACGTAACGCGGCACAAACCTTCCAACGCTTGATGGACGAAGTCCTGCGTGGTCTACCCTATGTATATGCGTACATCGACGATATCCTGGTAGCCAGCAAAGACGATGATTCTCACAAACAACACCTACGTGAAGTGTTCAGACGACTTTCACATTACGGATTACGTCTGAACCTTGACAAGTGTGTTTTCGGGGCGCCCAGCATCGAATTCCTTGGACACAACACCGATGCTGAGGGAATAACCCCTCTACCAACGAAGATCAGTGCAATCCAGGATTTTCCAACGCCGACGTCAATGAAACAGCTGCGACGTTTCATTGGAATGATAAACTTCTACAGAAGGTTCATCCCAAAGTGTTCCACTATTCTCCAACCTCTTACGAACTTACTACAGAGGAAGAATAGGAACATTTCACTAGAAACAGACGCTCTTCACGCATTCAACGCCGCAAAGACCGCGCTGGTGAACTTCACCAAACTCTCGTACATTAAGGACGACCCAAAAACGCATCTCGCCCTTACGACTGACGCATCAGACGCCGGAGTAGGAGCTGTAGTTGAACAGGAATACGACTCCCAACGCAAACCAATCGCATTCTTTTCGGCCAAGCTTTCACCAGCACAGAGAAGGTACAGTACCTTTTCACGAGAGTTGCTGGCCATATACTTGGCCGTCAAGCATTTTAGACACCTCCTAGAAGGCAGAGACTTCGTGATCTACACAGACCACAAACCACTGACGACAGCAATGAGAACTAACTCCGACAAGTACACAGCTCGGGAAATTCGACATCTCGATTACTTGTCACAGTTTTCCACCGACATACGTCACGTCAAGGGGAAGGATAACACGGTCGCAGACACTTTATCCCGGACAGATATCCAAGCTCTGGATAACGATGTTCTGAGTCAGGATTTAATCGCGAAAGAACAAAAATCCGACTCAACATTACAAGAGGTGAAAACGAACACCTCCCTGAAACTTCAGGAGTTCCCAGTACCTCTCAGCGACGGAAGACTGTACTGCGACATCAGCCAGGCCAACCCAAGGCCCTACGTCCCCCCGGCATTACGAAAACAAGTATTTCGACACTTACACGGATTATCACACCCGAGTAAACGTGCGACCGTCAAACTCATTGCTGAACGCTTCGTCTGGCCCAACATGAACACAGACATCCGCGAATGGGTCTCTACGTGTCTAAAATGCCAGCAGTATAAAATCCACCGGCACACAAAATCTCCTATTGGCACCTTCAGCAGTCCTGACGCACGTTTTTCCCACTTACACATCGACCTGGTCGGACCAATGCCAATGTGTCAGGACTACCAATATCTATTGACGGTGGTGGACCGCTTCTCACGATGGCCCACTGCTGTGCCTATCAAGGACATCTCAGCAAGCACTGTTGCCAAGACCATTCTGAAAGAATGGATAAGTACGTTTGGTACACCTCAAGTCATCACAACCGATAGAGGAGCACAGTTCCAATCATCCCTCTTTCAGGAATTCTCGAACCTACTCGGCGTCAAACACATAAAAACGACTGCTTACCACCCACAGGCTAACGGCCTTGTTGAGAGGTTCCACAGATCTTTAAAAACCTCTTTGGCCGCTAGAACTGACTCAACAAACTGGGTGGATGAATTGCCTCTGATCCTCCTCGCATGGAGAAACACTGTCAAGGAAGACATTGGATGTTCGCCTGCCGAACTTGTTTTCGGCACACCGCTCTCACTCCCGGGTGAATATTTCAACGACTCCCTCGACACAGCTTCAAAGCCATCAACCCCGTTCATCCAGGAGCTCCGCCACAAGATGGCACGTTTAAAATATACTCCTCCTCGACAGCAACAGACAGGCACATTCATACCACAACATCTCCGGGACTGTAAGTACGTTTTCGTACGAAACGACACCGTAAGAAAACCGCTCACACCAGCTTACCAAGGTCCATATAAAGTGATACGACACTCCAACAAACACATCACGATTAGGCGCGGTAACACGACCGATACTGTTTCTATCGACAGGACTAAACCAGCGTTTTTGGAGAACCAACACCCCACCGAATCAACGACACCTTCTTCCGAAAGTACTCCAACGCCATCACGTCAGCAAACCCGATCTGGAAGGAAGGTCACTTTCCCTAGCAACCTACGGACCGATTATTACTACTAATTGATGGACGATCAATTATCTAGGGAGAGGGCCTTGCCGCGACCGGCCGACAAACCCTTGCCGCGACCTGCCGATAAACCTAAAACATATCAAATTACACGCCCGAGTTAGGACGATTATATCCGAGTACGACCGGAACTGACTAAGCCCTTTTTTCTTGCTAACGACCTTGACATCTAGTTATAGCTAAAAGAAAAGGGAGAATTAAAATTAATAACATTCACAAAACACTTCGGCCAAAAATTACCTGATAAGACTTGAACTAATAGTCGTCGCCAGCCTATAGCAGGTTAGGAAAATACTTTACGGCTACACTCATTTTTTATGAAAGAATTTTATATCCACGCGGCTGGAGCTGTGTGTCACAGCACCTTCGTAATATCAGCAAGCCCTTTTCAACCCTCGTTGGCACGCTCCTAGCGAAGCTCATTAAGGAGGAATCCTGCATTCTGTGCGGTCGCATTCACCTTAACTTCCGACGTTGATCCCACTTCTCGTGGTAGATCCCCTTTTTTTTTTCCCACCTACATAGGTATGCACAAAGGTCCTTTTTAGGACCATAAGAGGTCTCTGTCTGCGGGTCAGAGCATCTCTGACTGGTCAGTAATGATCAGTCGAAGTAGACGGCCAGGCGGCAAACACGAAGACGGATTCTAAGACCAACCGGTCTTAACTCTCAGTCGGTTCCGATAGTCCGATAAGCTGCGCAGCGCTAATGGCACGGTCCAGCCTTTAGCTACTCCTTCGCTGTCTGCGCAGCGCTAAGATAACGCCCATCTTAGCCTCGGCCTTCTGGCCTGTCCGCTCGACAGCTCGGCTTTGACCCGACAAAGCCTTCGCTGCTGTCCGCTCGTCCGCACGGCTTTGACCCGACAAAGCCTTCGTTCTCGTCCGCTCGTTCGCACGGCTTTAACCCGACAAAGCCTTCGCTCTCGTCTGCTCGTTCGCACGGCTTTAACCCGACAAAGCCTTCGCTCTCGTCTGCTCGTTCGCACGGCTTTAACCCGACAAAGCCTTCGCTCTCGTCCGCTCGTTCGCACGGCTTTAACCCGACAAAGCCTTCGTTCTCGTCCGCTCGTTCGCACGGCTTTAACCCGACAAAGCCTTCGCTCTCGTCTGCTCGTTCGCACGGCTTTAACCCGACAAAGCCTTCGCTCTCGTCCGCTCGTTCGCACGGCTTTAACCCGACAAAGCCTTCGCTCTCGTCCGCTCGTCCGCACGGCTTTGCCCCGACAAAGCCTTCGCACTAGTCCGCTCGTCCGCACGGCTTTGACCCGACAAAGCCTTCGCTCTCGTCCGATACGTCCGCACGGCTAGGGGGCCCAGCAAGGCCCTAGCCTTTCCTCGACCTCGACGCTCTTGCAAGGTACAACGCAGTCCACGTAACGACTCGCTGTTACGGACGGTTCTACCACTGCAACACCTGACTCACGTACGACCCGTCGTACGAGTCAACAACCCGATCGACACACCCTTGGTTAACCACAACATACCGTCACAACCAGGGATATCGATCTACCAACCTCGGTCGACCATCTAGCTGTACCCAACGACCAGCACCGACCATCTAGCTGAACTCAACGACTCGACCGACCTCAGCTTACCAGTATCCAACATCTAGCTGTACTCAACGACTCGACCTACGCCAGCGACCCTCGTCGAACGCCCAACTGCGAACACATACAACCGCCACGGACATTTACATTCACGCTTGTAAATACGACGAAAATAAATTGTCATTTGTAATTATCATTATCTCACCTTTGTTCCTTCATATTGCTTTGGCTGTTCTCATTCACATAAATTCATTTGCGGGGTCGACATATTTATAGGCCCCGCAACACTGCTACCACAGCATACTGTAGCATCACATGATCCCATCTGGAACACAACTTGTAGCTCAAGAATTTGTAATCATACAAAATAATGACCCAAAGCATACTAATAAACTCTGCCAGAGGTCCATTAAAAGCAAAGAGGAACAGTATGTTGTCTTGGCCGGTTTAATCAGCAGACTTAAATCCCATTGAACTGGTGTGGGATGAACTTGACCAAAAAGTTAGAGTTAAACAACCCACAAATGTGGCTCACCTCTGGCAACTCTTGTAGGAAAGCTGGGCAGAACTATCTTCAGTCTACCTCCAGTCTTTGGTAGAAAGAATGCCAAGAATCTATGAAGAAGGGGGTCATTTAAATGAATTAAAAGTTTAAGTAGCTCTTTGCGTTTTTTTTGGTTTAATTTATATTTAATGTGGCCCAGTAAGACTTGTATTAAGTATAATAAATAAAAGCATTGTGGTGCTTAAATTGTTTGATTAAAAATAACACTATTAGGATGAGAAATAAAATTTTTTTGTAAGTAGCCAAATACTTTAGACTGGTTGTGTATGTTTGTGCCCTTTAAACAAACACCAGACAGCAATGAAAGAGATTTTAAGATATTTCCAGTTATAATACAAATGAAAAGAATTATACAAGATTATAATCATTGCAGACTGCTATACTCATCTTGGTTGCTATACTCATGTTTCGGCCGTTGTACTCGGCCTTCTTCAGATGTCTTTTATTGTATTTGGTAACCTTATAGCAATTTTGAACTTAACAGTATAGCAATGAAGATAATTATTGCAGTCTACAATTTGTAGACAACAACACCACTTCATTTTGGAAATATAGACAAAAATTATACAGGAATTTATGAAAAGCATGTTTTTTTTCCTTTAATAAAAGTAGAAAAATATCAAGCATGGGATTAATTTACAAACAATTTCAAACATGAAGGAACAACATTTAGAAAATACAAAATTTTACAACATAATCTAAAAACAAAACAAAATACATAGAAACAGAAAAACTTTTCATCCAGCTAATAGATATTTATCTGTAGGTTTTACCTATCAAATAATTTTATTACAAAATGAAGTAATCTTAAATATTAACTAATTATAATGATAAAAAGAAAATGAAATTAGATGCTTCCTTTAAAGTGTGTATACTATTAAATAAGGAATTTGTTTTTGAAATGATGAAAAATATGAAATTTAAAGAAATTGGAAAAAAAAAAAAATAGTCTCGTAACTTATCACCAAACTATTTGATTCAGAAACAGTTATCAACTTTAAAATCTTTGAACATTAAACTAAAGCAAAATTATTAGCAAAATCTGGTATTTTTGTACAGCTGAAGACTGACAATAAAAAATCTAAAATACATTATGATAGCTCTTTAAAATAAAGCAGCATTTTAAAGATGCATTCCTATATAAACTTTATTTTTTTAAGATTATCTTTGAGAGAAAACACTGTAGTTTATGCTTACCTGATTTCCGGATCAACAGATTATACATAAGAATACTGATAGTAAAAGACAGTTGCCAATGATCTTATTATCCAAAAGAATCCCATATATTATTTGAAGTATTTTAGTACCAAAATTGATAATGACTGTTCGGTAGACATGAGAGGGAAAATATATTTACAATAATAGCCAATTTAAGTAGCTGGAAAGAATGCTCAAAGATTGTTTTAACATCAATGTAACAATAAAAAAAAAATACTTCTGTCCCAAAATAGTTGTTATATTTAGTATATGAAATTTATATGCAAATGTAACAATGATTCTGGGACAGAGGTAGTACTAGTAATAGTCATTTTACAAATATTTTTTTTTTTTATTTAGGGAAAAAAAAAATCAAAAACAATGAAAAAAAAATAAAGATAATTAAAAAGAAAGAAAAATATCAGAAGCATTCATTAAGAGACTTTACTAAATAACGAAAGGCATTTTTGGTGATTCTTCAGGCATTATTATATCAACAAAGACATCTTAAAAATTACTAACTCCATCCCATGAAGTTTGTTACACCTAATCTTTGAAATTTATATGTAAATGTAACAATTATGAGATGGGGGTAGTAATTTAGATGACATTCTAAGGTTTTGTTAAAAGCATGCACAAAAAACTATAACATTTAATTCAACAAAAAATAACTGCTTTACTAATTTCTTTAATACATCAAAGCATCTATGCTGAATTGGATTGAAAAAAAATCATTTAGAGCAAACTATTGTTTTTTTATCATTAAGGCTTTTTGGACTATTGTCTTCATCTTTATTAATTGATATATTGATAAAAATCATCAAGCTTTGTCTCAGAAATTTAGACAACCAAACTATTGTTGTTTAAGTGTAGCTATTTGCATTTTGTTTATCCTTAAACTTGCAAAGTGTTAACATGATGATTAAAAAAAAAAATAACCATTTAAAGATCTAGCCAGCTATTATAGAATTTTACTTCAATAGAATGTATTTGAAAAACCATAAGAAAATCAACCCGAGTTTAATTTTCCAGTGATACAATTGATTATACATTTTTCCCCCCAAAAAGTATTATTCAATCTCTAATACTGTTTACAGTATAGCTCATTTAAAACAAAATGTTTATATGTTTTTTGTGTTGTAAACAAGTGATTATTTCCAAAATAATTTCAATCAATTAAATTAAAAACTTTTATAGAGGCTTAAACAATACAAATATAGTAATGGGCAAGACATATATACTTAATATAATCATTTACTTTGAGTATAATCTCAAATCATTTTTGAGTGAGTTTTATTTAATGGCATATCAACTGCTGTGGGTTATCTGATGCTAGAAGGGTTAGATTGGTTTTGTCTTTTATGCAAGTTTTAGGGTTTAGGATATGGGTTTTTGTTATGTTTTATTACATTTAGTAAGATTTTGATGAAGAGGTTGGTTTCTTTTAGAAAGCTCAAGAATTCCTCTGATTTGGTCTTTTTGAAGAGGTCCTTTAAGTTGCTTGTCTGGTAGTATTTGGATGAATTTGTCTAAACCTATCACAATTTATGAGAATGCATTTGAATGTGAGGGGTACTTTGGACAATAAGCATATTGGAGTGGAGTGGTCTTCCCTTTTGAAGAGTTGTGAGTGGGTAATGTGGGTGTGGCCAATATGAAGTCTGGAGAGTATCACTTTTATTTCTTCTGTGGCCTGCCGGCCACCTATCTATGGTATCTTGTATACAGCAGAGCCTGTTCTGTATTTGATCATCCTAAGATTTTTGCCATTTCTTGAGTATGAATTTGTTAATGATTGGTTTTTAGGTCAGTGTATAAAATTTTTGTATTGAATATGTCTGCCAGGAGTGCTTTTTTTTTTGCAGTTTTGTCTGCCCTATACCAATATAGCTTAGTATCCAGGTGAGAATGATGCTATTATTTTTAGAAAGTGTTCATTTTGTCTAGGAGTCTTGTGATGAGAGGAGTTGATGTATTTTTGTTCTGTAGAGCTGGGAGAACTGATTTAGAGTCTGAATGGGTCAATAGCTGTGACTTCTGCACAATAGATTGATGATCCCTTTGGGAGATGCTTTAGCAGTTCTTGGTTTTGGAAGATAGCAGCACAACCTACTTTCATTCCCTGTTTGGATCCATCTGTATAGATGTGGGGGTGATCTGAGAAGTTGTTTTGGAATTGTTAAGGAATTTTTCTTCAAAAGTGATGGGGTGTGTTTTGGTTAGTTTTGTTTTAGTTTTACTATTGGTTGATTTATGGTCCATGGTGCCGTTTTTGGGAGGATAGTATTATGTATTATCTTGGGAAGTGTTCTATAAAGATGGGGAGTCTGCCTTGTAGGCCAAGGTCTTTGAGTATGCCATATGGCCATGATGTGTCAGGCTTTTTCCAGGTCAAAAAGAACTACAACCAGGTGTTCCCTTTTGATGAATGCTTCTTTGATTAAGGTTTCTATGCAGAGTATTTGGTCTATGATACATCTTTTGGCTTTGAAGCCTGTTTGTAGGGTTGAGAGGAGGTTGTTTGATTCAAGGAACCATATCAGTCTTATATTGATCATCTTTTTGCAAGTCTTGCAAGTACAGCTAGTTAAAGCTATAGGTCTATAACTGGTCAGGTTTGTGGGATCTTTGTTTTTTGAGGATAGGGATGATTGTGGCTTGCTTCCATAAGGTAGGGATGTTGCCAGAGATCTAGATATTGTTGTATATATCTAGAAGATATTTCAGGGATATTGTTAGCAGTTCTTTGAAGAGGGTGTAGTGGATTTCACCTGGACTGGGGGCTGAGTTGTTAGATTTGGACATTGAGTTTCGGAGTTCAGTTAGGGTGAAAGGTTGGTTATAACTCTCAGTATTGCTGGGTGAATTTTATTATTTTCTTTTCTTTGATTCTGGTTTAGTTGAATTGATTTGAGTAATTTAAAGTGCAGAGGGTGAAATCTGGACTTCTCATATTGCACCCTTTGATGAGTTCAGGGAGTTGTGGGGGTATTTTTTTTTTATTTTGAGGTTATAGAAGCATTTTTGTTCAAGTAAAAGAGTCCATTGGCCTAATGAGTAGACCAGGGTTCAATCCCAGCTCGAGTCATACCAAAGACTAAAAAAAAAGAAAATGGTACTTTATGCTACCTAGCTTAACACTTAGCATTATAAGGTATGTAACAAGGGTAAAGTGGAGCAATCCAGGGAAAGGAGTAGCACCCTCTCCTACACTTTGGTGTAGAAGCTATTGAAAAGGGAGCCTTCAGTTCACCCTCGACTACAGTTGCCAACTTTACTTTTTTTTTTACTTTAAAAGGTTTGAGAAGGTTTTCTTTGGTACTTCTACCAGTAAGATATTGTTTATTAGTTTTTTGACAGATCTGGGTTTTATTAGAGAGCTGTTTTTTTTTTTCAATGATAAATGGAGACAAATTACTGATTGGGGTTGAATCCAGCACTTTGAATTTAGGGAAAAGAGTCTGATCAGAGTCATTATCTGAGTCAGACTGCATGTGGATACTTTAAGGTTTGAGATTTTTTGCTTGGGTTTTATTTTGTTTTTTATCCATGGAGATTTTAGAGGAGTTCATTGACCCCATCCACCACAGAGCCTCATAAATGGAAATGTCGAGGGAGAAACCAATTTGGCTTGGCAGATCAGAGCTACACATTCAGTATACTCACATTGATGAAAAGGATTAGCAATTTGAGATCTCTAGGTTTTCATTTCCAAAATGACTACTCACCTAGTGATAGAAGAGGAACCATAGGTCTTTCTTCGGTATGATTGACCCTGTAGCTACTGCTTTCCAATTTGGAAACTTACAAAATTCTTTAACAAGCCTCCAAAAGAGGGCTTGATGTGACCAGCTAATTGATCAGATCAGGCCTCTCCAACCACTTGACTAGCCCAGTAAGGGCCAAAGTGAGTGTTGCTAATCATGTAGCCACTTAGGCAACCAAGTCACAGACTGCTCAGTCACCTCCCAAAGCATCATGGCTAACAGGTGTTCTCATTGTGGGTGGGGTCTTAACCCTCCCAAGAGATGTAGTGGGTGACTGGATGGTCAATTATCTCAGAAGATCAATATTTCTGCCTAACATAAAATATAATAAAAGTGTACCCTCAAATTTCATTGTATCATAGTAATAGCAAAATTGTCACTATAAATTTAGAGAAAAACAGAAAAGTTTGATGTGAGGGTTTTTTTTGTTGTTGTTTTCTTTTTAATGGAAAATATTAAGAACTAAATCTAGTAATTGGAAACCAGAAATTTAAGTCAGTTGGATGGTTATATTTCTGATATTAAAAAAATTCAAGGATGCTGTGCTCTTAAGTAAGGAAAATAAGTTATTGTCAGGATTCTCCTGAACTCAAGCCATTACAATAGACTAAGGGAATTAAAACCTGGAAAACACAAGGATCCCTTTAGAGAAATGAAGCAGATATTCTGGTAGACCTGGATTTTTTAACATTTACTTTTAAGATAAGCACATTTTGACCTTAAAAATCAATTTTTTTTGTGGGTCAGTTGGGTGTAATTGAATTGTAGTGAAGCGGAACTAAGGGGTCCAAAATTACCTGATGCTAAGCATCTTTGATGTTTGATTTGTTCTGTCACAGGTGCCATTTGAAATTCATCACTACACACAAGTGGAATAAGCCCTTTAAGACCATTGATGATTTGTGTGTGTGAGCAAGTACCTCAATAAAAAGCAAGCCACATAAACAGAGGGCACAGCAAATTTTGAAGTGAGACAAGCAAGAAAGAAATTTGTTGGTGAAGTCAACTGCTGTAACTTACACCAATTTATTTGAATTTTGATTAATAGTACAGGTCTGTGTATAATGATTGTTTTTAAATAGTTTTCTGAAAAATGTTTCATTTCCTCTTCCACAGAATCAGATGGTAATTTTCAAATCATATTCAACATTTAGTGTTTCATTGGGTTTTTTTTAATACAGCAACATATAGCTCATAGTTAACTCAATTCTAGATTCATAGTATCAATTTAAATTGTCAACTGTGAACCATCGGATAGACTACAAGGAGTACACAGAATGTTATCAAAACCATTAGAAATTTTTTCACATTTAAACAAAAAACTAACAAAAACAACAAAAAACAAACCTCAAAACATCAACATTGATTTCACTTTTTGGATCAGCAACAAGTTACCAACTCATTAATTGTTAACTATTTTGAATGTCTTACACTAAATACCGACTATTTCATGACTCAATCTCTATAATAATAAATTGTGTCAAGGAAAATCCATAAAACTTTAAAAATTTTATTTTCATGCCTACACAGAAATGTTATATTATCTTCATAATGTTCCCTGAGCACAAAAGAAAAAAAATTGCTCTCATTCTGTTTATAATAGATTACAACATTTATTAGATAACTATATTTGAAAAATGAAAGAAAGTCCCATTAACAGCAGGTTTATTCACTGATCCCATTATCTAGACTGGGTTTAGGGGCACTACTTTGTAGCATGTCTTGGGCACAAATAGCCTGGCAGAGCTAATCCTTCTCCAGGTCTACAACCTGTTTGTATTCAGGGCTTTCCTTGTAAACTAGTTGCCATACCAAAGTTAAAGAGCCAGTCTGCCCTACTATTTACTCATAGCTGGAGGGAGAATAGGTGGATTCATAACTTTTTTTTAAGGGAAAATGCAAACAGCCTTGTGTGAAAATGTGGCATCTACACTGTTACCAATTGTAAAAATTTAGTCACCACAAGGGGTAAAAGGTAGTAATGACCGAGAATCACCAGACAAGTAGTTGAGAATGGGTAATGCAGTCTATACCATTCTCTAAATAGACACTAACATTTATTATTTAGTAAAGAACGTCTTTAGAGAATAGTAGGCGGAGAAGGAAAAGGGAGTTTAGTAAGTAATTGGAAGCAGTGAATACTATTCCTCAGCTCATTAGTAAAGTGAATACTATTCCTCAGCTCATTAGTAAAGATTACTTAATGAGAAAGAAAATTAAACTTGTTAAAGATTTTTTTCATTTGTTTTTCATTTTATTTCATTATTTCTAGTATTTAACTTGAGCTAAGAATTCTCATTACATTTCATGAGAATATTTTTTATTATCAAGTTGAAAATCTTTAATAATTACTCCTTTAGGTTTGCTACTTTTGGAAGACTAAAAGAAACATATTTGCAATATTGCATTGCCTGAAGAATAACCTATTTCTTATGAATTTCAAACTCAAGTACAATTTTAATAATAATAATAATATAAGACAAAAAAAAAACAAAAAAACACTTACAACAAAGTGCACATCATGCAGAAAAAGTGCCTGTGATATTTGTATACAATAATAGATAATGGAATGGGTGGGGATTGGTAAGTGTACACTGAGGTGCATTTCCTTTTTTTTTTTCTTTCTTTTTATAAACACTGGAAGACCTAGTGGTATCTTACCTCGGAACACGACGACTGAACGGGACCCATACAGGATGAAGTATCCTGTGATGAACAACCATAGCAGCAGTGAAGGGAGAATAAATAGTTTGGTTTAATAAAGATTGGTGAAGAAGAAGAAGAAAGAAAGAAAAGATAGAGGAAGCATTCTGAGTAACTATGGAGAATGGAAACGGTAGTCATGTCTGTTTTAGTAAAATATTTCTAAATTTCTACCTGTCCCATAATAATTGTTAAATTTGCACTTATATTTCATGCACTTGATATTGTGGTACATTAAGACTTTTGCTATGTTAGGTGGATTTTCTTTCCAACTATAATTTTTGATGATAGTGGAACCCACAATCAAAGAAAAGACAATTGAATTGAAAGATACAAACTGTACAACAGTTATGATGAATTGTAATAGGTATAGATTTTCTTTTAGGGAGAATGCAAGAAAATCCCTTTCCTTTGGCTAGTTGCTATTAGTATCTGCAACTGTATCACAGTCTTTCACTTGGTTCTGTTCTCTTATTGTTTGTTTGTTTAATGGCATATCAAACTTCTTGGGTGATTTAATGCTAAATCCATTCTTCTAGAAGAACAGCAGTGGTACTATTTTACCCATAGCTGAGAGGATAAGGGAATTCATACCTTTCCCAAGGGTATTTGTCCAAAAGTGAACATAATAGAGTGATTGAAGTTCAAACTCGCTTACTATGATCCTGCAGTTTGGCACTTTAACTATTATACCACAAGGACCCCCCACCATTCTGTTCTGTTTCTTTAAGGGTGTAAGGAAGAAAAGCCTAATAAACGCCATATCTGAACTTATCAGCAAGCGACTCCATGGAAATTCGTAAAGATACTGTTTTAAACTAAGCTACATATACAGAGGTGTGTATTTGAGAGCATACTGTCTCTGACCCTTTCTGTTCATTAGAGTTTGGTCCCATAATCAAATCTCCAACACAGGACTTTTTACCTGCACTAGCAAACATCAAAGGTTTGTTAGGCCATTTTCCATCTGAGATCACCAGGATCAAGCATTAAAGAAATGGGGTGAGACTAAAGATTTATTTTAACTTTTTCATTGTGAGAGAGAGAAAGAAGAAATATAGATAGGATAATAGATAAATTTTCATTTGACTTGTGTACATACACATCTTTTATTTTACCATATATATAATATAGAAGCAAATAATTGAAAAGAATCCGACAGTATGGAGAAAAATTGATAAACCAAGTAATCCAAAGTGATGGTTTATTTACAACTGAAATGTTATAGCATCAACTTTCTTTTACAATAACTTCATCATCAGAATTTTAAAAATGATGATACCACCCATTGTTGATCAATCAACACTTGGTATCATCATCTTTAAAGTCCTCATGATAGTTTATTAAAAGTGAAACATTATAGCGGCAACTTTCTTTCACAATGAATTTGTTTTTTTGAATTCTCTCTCTCAGTATATAACTTCATGAAACCTAAGGTTTCAAACAAACTTCCATGGCATTAAATAAATAAATCTAAAATATATAATAATTTATTATTATTATATAATAGCTCTATCTCAGATATTTATTATTATTATTATTATGTAATAGCTCAATCTCAGATGTTTATTATTATTATTATATAATAGCTCTATCTCAGATATTGAGCACTCTCCAAATTATATCGCACTTGGTTCGCCACAAAGTGAATTAGTAACAACCAACACTGTTACTATATATATATATATATTTGAATATTTTTCTATACACCATAACAGCTATTGTGGGACAGAATAATAAAAATGAGATTAAAAATATAAGACAGAATAGGAAAGATGTTTAAAAAAAAAAAAATGCATGTGTTTTTATATATATATACATATATATATATATATGGTTGTTCTTTACCATATACAGTGGCATGAAAAATAATGAAATGTTTTTAGGATATTTATGTGAATGTGAGAATAGATAGAGGAAAAAAGCTGGCAGACAAAGACCTGAAATGATTAGGGCTTCCAGAAAAGATATCAAAAATTTGGAAAATCTTTGATACTTTAAAGAAAACATTTCAACCACCTAAACTTTTTTTTTTTTAGTCACTAGTGCATGAAAGCAAATAGAAGCAGTAGATAAAAGGACAAATGGAATCACTTAGAAAAGTGTTACACAAAGTTAAAAAAAAATTATGAAGCAGAAATAAAACAGTGTTAGAGGGACAAGTTGTTAGAAGATAAAAGATAGCAAGCCAAAAATTGAGAATTGGAAACAGAATTTGTTTGTTATAAGAATATTGATTACTTACAAGCTTGTTTTTCAGAGTTACCTTCTTTTATGTTTTTACATAGGTGTAACTATGTATGTCTATATCATATGTATGTGCCAGAGACTTTAAATCTCTTGCTGGCTTAAATTGTCACATATGGCATGGTTAATTATCATCTTACAAAATGATGACATAGTTGATGTAGAAGTAGTAGTAGCCATTATACATAAGATGATAGTATAAATAATAAAGTTTGCTATATTTGTAAATAAAAGGTGTTCAATATTGGTGATAAAGCATATATATCTAAGTTAGGATAGCATAGAGAGTCAATGGTGCTTGGTGACGGTTAGTTTCTGATCTATGTGACTTGGTCGTGTAAGTGAGAAACTGACAGTCACCATTTGCCATTGACTTTGTGTCTACATTATCCAGACTTATGTGGGCACATGAAAAAAGGAGGGAACTGCAGATATTTTTCAGTTGATTCTTTCTCTTTATTAAACTTAAATAAAAAAAATTAATATTATTTCTTAGCTCAATTTATGAAAATTACCTATACCCATTTTTTGTGGGTGCGGGGAGAGGTTTACGAGTCTTGACTTTGAATTTGGAGTTGTATTTCTAGACTGATTGCCCACCAAGGTTAAAGAGCACAGTCTACAATTTTACTCATATCTGCCACACAGAAAGAATGGATTTATGCCTTTCCCAAGTTCAAAATGTACAAACAACCTTGGCTAGATTTGAACTCTAATCACTATCCACACTTCCCTGTAGAACATGCACACACAAAAAAATGCTTTTGATTGAAGCAAAGGAAATGGTAGAAAATTCAAGTCTTGTTTAATTAAAAAAAATAGTAATAAGTATTGTTGTCACAGTGTTATGCAGCAGAAAAAATAGTTAAATCTAACAATTCTTATAGAAGTTAGATTAGTTAAAAATACTTGCATAATATATACTCATGCAATAACTTGAATTTATATAATATATACATAGACACATGCTAGGATTTATATATACATGTAGATAAATAGTTTAAAAACATTTTTCTTAAATCAAGGAAATGCTCAAATACTGGCTAGCAGAGCACGATAAAACTAAAATTTATCTAAACTTTCATGTCAGCTTCATTAAAGTTTTATGCATTAAAAATACACAATCATTAGATGAAACAGGACTTGTTTTTTTTTTTAATACATAAAATTTTAAGTAATGATCTTGACATGAGTAATTGAGATAATGGTTTATATGAGGTGCATTCAATACGTTTCCAGACTTTTTTGTACAGGCATTTAAAATTGTCATAAACTCTTGATAATTCAGTATGTTATTGCTATACATCTTATGAGATGACTGACCAATTTTTATGATTTCAGGTTCAAATGAACAGCTACAGCAGCAATTGGAATACACCTTACTAAAGCCTGATTGTTACAGCTGGTGAATTTCAAAAATGCAATCTAATACTTTAGAAGAACGATATGCAATAAAATTCTGTTTTAAATTTGGAAAAAACGCCAGAGAAATGTATGGAATGCTTCAGACTGATTTTCGACCATTTTGCATGAATCGAGCATCAGTTTTTGAGTAGCATAAGAGATTCAAAGGAGGAAGGGAGGGAGGATGAGAGGTGTGGGAGGAGTAAGGATGTCAATACACCAGAGTTGATTGGCCAAAGGGTTAGGGTTAGGGTTACTATGTTGAGGTTTTAAGGGAGTTCAGGAAGAGATTCCGTCGGAAGAGGCCAGCACTCTTCAAATCGGCTCAGTGGCATTTCCACCAGGACAATGCACCAGCCCACAACTCTATCCTTGTCACGGACTATTTGAGCAAGATGGGCATCAAGACACTTCCTCACCCTACCTATAGTCGAGACTTTGCTCCCTGTGACTTTTGGTTATTTCATAAGCTCAGAGGCTGTCATTATGAGACAATTGAGGAGATGAAAGAAGCTATGACGAAGGTCATTGACATGCTCACACAAAAGGACTTTGATGGGGCCTTCCAGAAGTTGTTGGAACAGTACAACAAGTGCATTGCAGTCGGAAGAGATTACTTCAAAGGGGACTTGAGTTTCATGTGTGTACTATCAATAAAAGTGCCTATACGAAAAAAGTGTGGAAACTTATTTAATGATCCTCGTGTATATATATATATATATATATATATATATATATATATATATATATATGCAGCATTTTCTTTTTTAAACATGTTTGATTAAATAGGACACTCTTTGCTTCTATCTGATTTATCATTGATCCATTTTTAGTCATTTGATATTTGGATGGAATGAAATCAAGGAGGCAGCATATTTTTCCTTCAAGCACTTTCAAACGAAAACTCTAAATTCTTGAAACTCTCTTTATAAAGATTATCAAATCTTCCTTAAACAAGATCAACTTTGAAATTAGCAGCCACATTCTAAAATGTCTTTAACAATTTTGCTGCCAATTCTTCTTTTTACTTCTAGTAAAATTCTTTTCTTCCTTAAATTCTCTTCCTACTTGTTCTTTCTTCTACTCTTTATATAAACGGATAAGACAAGTCATTATGTTTGTGGTTCTATCATTCATTCCCCCTGATGATCGCTCCAGCTGGGGGCAAAAGTACTTAGTGGGAGGGGGAAGACAGCATGTTAAATTCATTCAATCTAGAAGTCAAACAATTCAGATGAAGACTTGAATGGATCAATAATCAAATAGGTAGAAATGAAGAGTATTCTGTAAATGTTAATCAAACATATTTGCCTGTTGCTCAGGATCAATAAGTTATCATAACCAGTATCAAAATATTACAAGGGTGAGTCAAAAAGTAATGCCTTTTTCTTTACTACAAGAATAATTACTGACACAGGAACATGTATCATATATCAAAATGAAGCTGCAGTTTTCATTTCTTTGTCACTTAAACTTTCTTTCATGGAGCCAAAAAGATGATAGCCTAAAACCGTTAAATCTGGTGAGTATGGAAGACGTGGTAAAGTTGTCCACCCAAATGAGGTGATTGTCTTCTTGTCCTGATGCTTAGTGAAGTTGAGCATTGTCATACTGTGGGAGGACATTATCAATTGGAAAGATTTAGTGCCTTTAGACTATCATCTCTTCAGCCTCATGAAAGAAGGTTTAAGAGGTAAACATTATGCCAGTGATGAAGTGGCTCAAAGAACAGTCAACAATATTTTACGAGAGAGATACTGTCTCTCATTCAAAGGAGGAACATTGCTATTGAGAGAAATGGTGACTATGTTGAGGATTAGGTATGAAGCATGTTCCTCTGTGGGTTATTATTCCTGTACTAAAGAAAAAGTTATTACTTTTTGACTCACCTTCATACATATCTGACTTTTGGTTCATAATCGAATACATTACAACCAAAGTGTAAACTGGATTCTATAAAAAAAACAATATAGAAGAAAAATATTCAAAATTTTTAATCTTATTTTATTCATATGATCTTTAGAGAAGCTTCAATCTCTCTTGACCAAAAACCATCAAATAAAATTCTATGATCACTTATCTCTCTCGCAGTAGATATCTAGATTTTTTGAACTTCACACATAGGTGTATGAATTGGGGGTAGGGTTCAAATGTCCTCCAAAACTTGGACAAAACAGTAGGAAAAATTCAGGTAAGTAAAAAAGAATAGACAGAGAAAGCAAAAAGATTAATTAACAATGATAGCAAAATAATTGTAGATTAATAGACAAGCAAAATTCTTCCTAAAACTATTTTTTTTTAAAATCAGAAATTGGTATTTGTATCTTTATCTGTGTAGAAATTTGGGTAAATCAACTATTCTGCTCTCCTTAACTAAAGAGTTCCAGTATGTCCATGAAGTCACAAATAATAAAATTCAATGAAGAATACCACTGGTTATTTTTTTACCTTGTGATTAATTCAATGACTAATTGAGTGATAAGAACTTGAGTCATTAAGTTTAATATAAGATTTTTTTTTAAATTTGATAAACTAACATAATATACTGCTTCAACCAAATCAGTTTTATTTCTCATAAAAAGTAACAACAGCTGAAGATTTAAATGTGCTAAAGAAAAAAAAACATCCTTGACATTTTTGGCAAAGAATTTCTAAAACGAAAAGTTTTTGTTTCTAAGAAGCAAGAGTAAAAAATAAGATTCTCATAGAACAGCGTAGGATATGAAATGTTAAATGTGGCTGCCTCACTTTCTACTGTAAAGGAGGTATGTAAAAGATACATAAAAGGAAATGAAAATTATTTTAAAGAAACAATTTACATCTTAGCCTATATTTTGTCCTATTGGTTTATCAACCCCATTTTTTAAAGACTTAAATTTCACAAGTGAATACAAATATATTCCACAGAATTTCTTTTAAAGAAAATGTTTAAAGAGTAAAATATTTAAAATAGTCATAAATGATAAGATATCAAATAATAGTTTTAAAAAAACTATGGACAAGAAAAGATTGAACCAGTTAAAACATAACAGAAATGAAAATTCTGAGCTGAAAAATATTTCAGTTATTTGGCTGGAAGAACTGCATATTTTCTGCATAACACAAAATAGTTGAAGGGATAAAAATAATGGTGGGGGCCAGGTTAATTATGAATTTCCCTATTATTTCTGCTGGAAAACATTTTTTTTTTACTTAAGAATTAGAGAGAGAGAGAGAGAGAGAGAGAAAGAGAGAGAGAGAGAGAAATAATTCAGTTTTTGTTGAAAGGACAATTTAGAATTTTTCTTTAGCAATAATTTTACCTGCAAAAATAAAATGATTTTTTTGTATTGCTCCCAAAACAAATGAAAAATATTAAAACAAAATGGCAAAGAAAGTGAATATCTTCTTAAAAGTGGAATGAACATTTTAAATTTGCATTCATTATTAAGAAAACAAGAAATGATATTCATAGAAAGGTTTGTTAGAGGAATATTAAAAAATGTTAAATTTTAATGGGTTTTTATGAAAAAAAATAGAGTGAATTAGCAGATTGATTTTTAATAAAGAAAAACTAAGTGAGAAAAAATTTTTTTTTAAAAAGTAAAAGAAAAGACACCTGGTCTTCATTTTGCCTTCAAAAATGTTAAAATTATTCGGTGAGGAGATGGGAGATGTTTTATGAAATTGTTGTGGATCAAGTAGGAAAGTTGGCTTGGCAATTGCTCACCTCTCAGATTTTGGTTCTCCTTGTTCATTCTGATGAGAAGCAATGTTTCCTGAATTGCTTTTCGCCATCGGGCTCGGGCATCCAGGGTTGAACGCTTACAAATCATTTCCTGAGATGGTGACTCATCCAAGCTATCTGTTGGGGGAAACAAGGCAACACAACTGTCATCTATGATGGAGGAATTAGGGATGCTCAGTTGAAAGTGGTGATGAGAGAAATGGAAATATATATTCTAGTATCGTTGTCAGAGAAAGTAGGTGACCATATATATATATATATATATATATATATATATTAAATAGATAGAGGATGATTGAAAAGTAACTTTCTATTCTAAAATTCATATAATTTATTTCTTAACTCAAATTTTTACAATTTTTAAAATTATAAGTACTTTAAAATTGGCAGTTACTTTTCAACCACTTAGTAAATATATTTTTGATTGTTTTTAATGTTATGCTTTTTGTTTTAAAGTATTGTTTTAAAAATATTAACCTCAAACTTTTGTGTGTATATTCATGAAAATTTTGGAAATTATCTTTTAGATATCAACTGTTATACTGCAGGGCTGGGGTAACTTGAGCTTTCTAAGCTATCAAGATTGGCTATGTTGAAAAACCAATCAAAATTATGCACCATGTCTTTAGAATTTGATATCCAAATGCTTTCTTAAAAAGACAAAACAAATAAAAACAATCTTAAAAAAGACATTAAAAGGCAAGTGATGTTTTTAATTTCTTTTAAATGGTACATATATTTATCAAATTTGGATTAAGTCATTAAGATTTTACATTTTGTTGTAAACAGTAAAGATTTATTGAGTGCTGCCTTATTAGAAAACAATAAATTTCAATGTGGTCTTTAAACATCAAAATACACCTCCAACCACTGTAAGGTTTGACAGGTCTTCTTCAATGTGACAGAATTGTGGATTTCTTGAAATATAATTAGCAAAAATCTTTATGAAAATAGGATGGAGTTGGGGGTGAGTAGAGAACAGATTTTAATTAGGATGAAAAGAGGATACTTTCCAATCTTTAGTCAGTTTACCAATAAAAAGAAATTTTTTTTTCTTTTTGAGAAATAATCAAAATGTATTTAGAGAACTTATGAGAGAGAAAGTTAATTTTATGTATTCACTAAATACCTCAGTGGTTTAAAAATAACAAAGTTATTTTTATGAATAATTATTTGAAAAAGACCGGAAGGGTAGGTTAAGATTCAATAACACTTCTTTCTACTTACAAATTTTAGTTACAACTAGAATTTCCAAACTATTCAGAATTATTTCCTACTTTTGAGATCTTTCTGAAATGCACAATGCAGATAAAACCAATTCTTTATTTAACTGATAACTCTGGAATATTTTGAAGCACAAATACAACAGAAATATCCCATAACAGTTAGGACATTAAACTGACTTAGCAAGTTTATCTTCCAACATCTCATTTATGAAAGCATTGATAAAAAAAGAGAATTTCAAATTGCTTTATTTTTTCATATTGTGATCTTCAAGATGCAAGGAACCCAAATCTGCTTTTTTTTTTAACACTATAAAGTTTAATCCTATTTTTCAAACTGATTTTGACATTTTGAATTCAAACTTTTCTCAGCTTTCAAATGGGCAAAAATATTTTTATTTTTTCAAAACAAGTGACCCACCCTGTCAGCTGGGGCTGTAAAATACCAACAAGTGTCCTGGGTATGACACTAAAGTATATCTGATGGTGTGGCTCCAGTACTGGAGCTTTGGAGAATATGAGTAACCCTTCATTACCATTACTCCCAGCTCCACTCCGACCTGGATGAGAGGTATCTATTAGGGTCCCATCAATGGGTCAAAATAGAATAGTCTAATCATTTACAAAAGATTATTATCATTAGTTATTTGAAACCATACATGTGCAAATTATTAATATTACATAGGAATACTTGATAAATAAAATTACTAATACTTGAAACCATTTGACTGTGTGCAAAAAAAATGAGCTCTAACAACTCGTTTAAAAACAAAATTACCTGCAAACTATTCACTTAAAAATCACACACACATTATATATATATATATATATATATATATATATATATATATATATATATATATAAACAGAATTTGGCATGAAATAGCCCAGATGGTTTGATGTGTTTCAAAACACCAACCAGTTTGAACCAATCACAATACATCTATTGCTTGAGCAATTAAAACTTCAATAAAGGATTTAAAATTTTCAATCCAGCAGAAGTCATGTAAGTTATATTTCTTCTTCAGCACTGTGTGCAATAAAAAAGAAAGATTTCCTATGAAGTGAGCAAAACAAAGGAAATAACGTTTCAAACTTTTTTCCCAATTTGATCAGACTTCACCTTGGATAAAATATTGAATTATTTCCCTTTGTTCTAGTTAATGTGTTGCAAGTTATATACCTTGTTCCTAATTTCAATAACATCTTAAATTAATCAAAAAAAAAATTAAAAGATAATGTTCATATTAACTATCTTCCAAAGATGTATAAATGATACCTAACTTTAAGAATCTTCTAAACATTTCTGAATAGAAGACTGACAGGACACATGCTTTTAAATCATTTATCAACACAAAGAATTAATACTAAATCACTGACTTGAATTTTTACACTACAATTTATTACTTTATTATAAAGAATTTACTTTGAATAGTGAAAATGTTAACTTTTTTACTGTTCAAGGCAAGTTAAGTGTCTACTCACACTTTTTCATAAGATTTTATCCTTTATTTCAAATGCCACATATGACCCTCAAATGCCTCACAGGAAACAGCCACATATGGCTCTCAAAACAGTGAAAAGGTCAAGATATATTATATATCTCAAATAGATATTTGATTATTTTCCCAATACATATTGAATGTGTAGGATTGTAACTTGAACTCAGGATTATTTTCTATCCACTTATAAAAAAAGGATATAAATAGTAGTTAAACTGATCCTAACTTTTTTTTTAATCATCCCTAAATATTAGATTAGATACACCCACATAAAAAAGAGGGTGCTACCAACTCTCAAAAAAGAAAAGAAAAAAAAAGATCTATTGTTAATTTTGCTAGATTTTCTATCACCTAAGGTCACAGAGCAGGAAAAAAGTGTGACGATCTTTGGTTTCTCACAAACTATTATTCTTAAAATTAGTTCACAATCTCATTAAGACCAAACTTTAATATTTTTCCTCTGATATATTGTGAAAAAAAAAAATTCTGTAAAAATATTAAATTCATATTGCCTTCAATAAGCACTTTACTTTCGATTCAATTTTTTTTTCAACAAGTTTTTAGAGGAAGTATGAATTTGTCTCAAACTAAGATTATTTGCAGAAATTAACTAGTATTATTAACAGATATTTTTTGGAGTGGAGGAGCATATAAGATGGTACAGAACAATTTTCAGCCCAATCAAGAGAATTACCTTTTTTTTTTTTTAAATTTTTATGGATATTTTTTTATGGGAAGGTGGTAAAGAAACTTGAGAAACAATCTGCTAAGTGTGCTGAAGTTTGGGGTGAATATGTGAAATAGTATGTACATTTCATAGTTCTAGTTTGGTTCAAGAACTTTTCAGTACCGCCTTGTTTATATCCCATTAGGATTGAAAGGGTTAAAGGTATCCTATGGAACAAAGAATTAAATCTCAGTTTTATTTTTCCCTAATTGGAGTAATGTATGCATTTACCCACCTCCACCACCACAAAATAGATGTGATGAACTCCAATTTTTGACTTGTTACCTAAGATTCAGCTAATTAGCACAAACAAAGGTCTCCACATTTCCAAGAAACAAAGCTGCCTCTTTTATCAACCAAAGCTATCTCTTATACAATTTAGATTATGCCAAATATCTTATTCTAAGGCAAGTACAGCTGGTTTGAATTTGGATTTTAAGTTCTCCTAGACTGGTTGCCTTCACAAGGCTAAAGAGCCCAGTCTGCCCTATTTACTTATAGCTAATGTTGGCAGGGAAACAGATAGATTCATGTCTTTCCTAAGGGCCTTAGTGCAAAATGAAATGCAAACAGCCTTGTTCAGGGTTTGAACTTAAGTTACCAATTCCATTTCCTACGAAGATAACTTCTATGCTAAGGATATTTATTTTAAAGTGACAAGTTTTGAAAATAAAATGGCACTTTTTAAAATCTCAAGTTTGTTGGATACTTGATGTAAATGATTTAACAAACTTATAGCAGCGTGATTTTCAATGGTTGCTTCTTAAATGTGACCTTATGTCTAACTTTGCTTGACCCCAAAGTCAGTATTTGGTTACATCATTTATGACAGAAACCTGAATTTTAACCCTTTAGTTCCACTGCATTATCACTAAGCAAGTGCTTCAGCTTTTCCCTCTAATGTTAAAAAAAAAAAAAAAAAAAAAAAAAGAAACACTGAACAATTAATTTATTTAATTTTTTTTTTTTTTGTCATTTCATTTCCCCCCACTTTCTTGTGGCCCAATTAAATAAGTTAAAGAGAAAATTTCCTTCATAACATCTAACTTTTTGACCGTGACTCAGGCCAAAAAAAATCTCAATAAATCCATGAGGAAAGAAAGAGTTGTGCCCCTTGTCCCTAGCATATCAATTCAACAATTGTTAGTTGCGCCTATTAGTGCAGGTTAAAAGCGCGGTGAGGGTTACTCGAAGCCGAATTTTTTAGACCTCATTTTTCCAATGTAAGTGTCATTGAGGAACGAGAAAAGTTTTGGTAAACTACAATTGGATTTCTATTTTCTCGTTCCCTGATGAAAATAAAAGTTCGTCTTCGAGTTACCCTTACCACGTTTTTAAACTGGACTTAATCAGCAAAATTAATGATGTTTGTTTCCTGTAATAGCACGAATTAATGTTGTTTCTAGATTCAACAATGTCTACTTGACAAAAAAAACATGCTCATGCAACCAATTCGGTTCTAGTTTTATACAATAATAAAAGCAGCTCTGAATAAGTTTAGTCAGCATAAAAAAACTTAAAAGCAGTCTATAAAAAAGTTAAAGAGAACGAAAATTATTAGTCAAAAGTTTAAAAATTAAAAGCATTTCAATTAAAATAATAAAAATCAACAAAACTACAGAATCAGAAAATATTCAAATTAAATTTTTTTACCTGATCTCATATTCTGGATATGAATTCTAAGATATTTATAACCTTAGTGTAAGAGTTAGGGGCACCTCACATGGTGTAATGATCAGCAAGTTAGATTAGCTGACAATTGTAAGAGAGTTTGATTCTCACTGGGTGTCACATACTTCTGGCTTTGTACCACAACTAAACTAAGCTAAGTAAACAAAGAGTAGCTGTTAATCCTTAGAACCCTGAGCACCTTTACACCCATAAGCCCCCTCCCCCGTTCTTGCCTGAAAACTTAAAAATGTTGTAATCTGTTATTCAACAGCAAGTAAACAGCTCAAAGCGAATCCTTAAGAGTGAACACGAGATGATTAGGTAAAATTTTTTTTACCTTAGTTAATGTCCAAAAAACTTAGCATCTTGCACAGTGTATTTGATAAAGCTATAAAAAAATTAAATTTTCATTTAAGTGGGATTTCAGGGTGTAAACCCAGGCTACCCAGTTATATGTACCTCTAGGTAGTAGCATAAATATTAATGCCCAGGTTTTAAGGGTTAAAAAAAACCATAAAGTAGGAAAAGTTCATTTCTATCATTAACAAAACAAATACAAACTTGTAATATAATCAAATACATTGCTTCTCTACTGGGAACTTTTGTGATACATTAGAGGCAGTATTGATTGTTTGATGAACTGAATAATGATTCACTTTATAAATGGTCACAAAAACCAGCTTAAATGGATACCAAATGAAGAAGGTCTGTTTGCCTTGAAAATTAGCATCTAAAATCCTCCCTTTTTATCTGGACTTGAACACTGACAACTGGGGTGCCAGTGGGAAATATACAACTACTTCAGTTACAAAGCAGATTTATTTCTCAACTCTAACATAAGGCTACAAGGATGAGAGACCCAATGAGAATTAAAAAAAAAAATAGTAATGGTTTTACACCATAGTGATGCTCTAATCAATTTTCCTTATAATCTGTAAAAAAAAAAAACTTGTCAGTTTTCTTGCTTATTGTTTGTAAATTTTGTTTTTAAAAAGATGACATTTTTTCTTAAATGCACATTCAGAATATGAGGCAAAGTAAAAAAAAAAAGAAAAAAAAAACAGTTTCATGTAACAAAACCCACGAACATGTAATTATTAATGCTGGTATCAGATACAGATTTCTGTTTAATAATACAATATCAATACAAATGAAAAGTGAGAATGTTTTTCTCCAATATTGTTTGTGGTGTATCTATAGCAGATTTTGCATTATTGTTTGTCTTGTTTGCTACAAAAATAAGCTTTAATGTCATTTCAATAAAAACACTTATGACTTACAGTGGTTTAGACAAAGATGGGATTTTAATATGAAATAACATACAATGAAAATCCTGTAGAGAAAAACTAGAATTATACATAGAAATTTACAATGGCTTAACTGAACAAGAATATTTCTTTTATCCCTATAAAAGATTTTTTTTCAAGTTATGAATTGTTTCTTGGCTTCTCTGAAACTGTATAGAAAGTAATTTTTGACAAAGATGATCTTCTATAAATCTTATAAGATTGAGTGTTATTTTCAGTTTTCCTACAATCAATAAAACAAAACAAGTTTTTTCTTTTAAAATCGAGTAATTTCTTAATTTGATTATGAAATGATTTTGACAAAAAAATCTGTTGTGAAAATTAGGACAAATGATATAGGAATATTCTTACAAACATTAATTTTTGACTAGTATTTCTTTCTTATTTACTAGCTTTTTATCATAACTATTAAGACACTATGACTATAAGTAAATAGTGGAGATTAGAAATTTTAAAAAATGAGCACTCAGACTAACTTTCATCTCTTTTTACCTTGGAAAGCTTTTCTATGCACAATAGTTGTTCTACTAGTTGAGCTATAAGAGACTGAAGTAAAAAAAAAATCTCTCATAGTACAAGCAGTTGATAATCTTCGGAGATAAAAGGGATGTATGTGTGATTTCCATTAAGAATTTATTCTTTATTCCCAATCTATTATCTATTAATGATACAATATATGAGCAAATGTTTAAAAAAATGATAATTGCATTCACATCATCAAAAATAATGTAAATAAACTTTAACAAGTACATTCAATAAATGAAAAGAAAAACTGAAATTTTGAAACATTTGTTTTAAAAAGCACTTGTATATATAGCCTCTGTCCCATAAAATTCATATGCAAATGTTAAAAATAAATTTGCATATAAATTTTAGACATGAAATTTAATATATTATGGGAAAGTATATATATATATATATATATATATGTGTGTGTGTGTGTGTTTTGTTTGGTTTTATGGCATGTCAACCATTGTAGGTTATTTAATGCCAAATCCTTTTTACACATATATATTAAATAAATGATTCTAAACATATTTCATAGATAACATTTTAAAATGAGCTGGAGCTCATTTTTTTTTAACACAAATAGTTTCACTTATTTTTATTTAATATGGATAATTCTATTCACTATCAATCATTTGTTTGCACACAGTTTAAGGTTTTCAAGTATTGCTATGTATTAGTAACAGTTCAATTAAGCATCTGACTTTTGTTAACATACAGTTAAATGGTCAAACAGTTCTTTTTCAAACAATTCAGTTTAGCATAAGTACAGTTTAAATGTCAAACAGTTCTATTTGACCCATAGATAGGATCCTATCAGGCGCTACCACTCCAAGCCAGAGTGGACCTGTGAGTGATGGTAATGAAGAGGTACTCTGCATTTCTCAAAGCTCCAGCATTATTGAAGCCTCACCATCAGATTATTTAGTGTCATAACTAGGACACTCATTGAGGGAATCTTACCTCTTTGCAGAGATGCAGTTGGGGTATTCTGCCATCCCGGTTGACTGGTCCATATATATTGTGTAAAAATCTAATTTTAATATTAACTATATTAAAATGCAAGAAAAATTTGCTATTTTTCCATAGAAATTCATTCAGATCAAATTGCACAGCTTCAGCCATCTTCTCATACTATAAATGGATTGAATACAGTATCATAATGCTTTGAAACTAACTGAAATTTTAAAAATACCTAACAAATAAGGTGTTATAGAAATTCAGAGTTAAATCTACTCAAAGGTTTACTATTTTAAATTTATAAAACCAGACATGAAATCTCTTTAAAATATTTACAAATATTTACTTAAGAAAAATGTCATTAATTTGCTAACAATTACATAAATATTAACACAAACACACGTACATGTGTCAAATGATTCATTGGGTCCATTTCCTATGATGGTAACCACTGCACTGAATAAATGTGCATGCATTTATTTAAAAGGGTTTGATTACTAAATCTGCCATCAGTCATAATTATTAGCCACATTTCCATCTGGAATTTTCCCTGTATAATGTACGACGTATGTAATTGATTGTATTGATTGATTTTAATGGCATATCAACCCATCAGGGATTATTTCATGCTGAGAGGTAATATTTTTTACATGATATCACAAAGAAAAAAAACATGCATATATTAATTCTTTACTAATTGGATATTTTTAACTTAATATTTTTGGAAAGAATTGCCAAACGAGATCAAAAACTGCAATAGTGTAAAAAATCTTAACATTAAATTGAACAATTTCAGAAATAATAAGAAAAAGAATTTAAGAGGGCATTTTTGGGAATTATCAGATGAAATACTTAACAGGATTTGATTCGTGTGTAGATGTTGTATTAATATTGTATATGTTCAGTGAAAAGTTTCTTTTTTTCTTTTCAAAGACTGAGGGAAGAAGATAGTAAAAAGGGCAGATCCCCAAGGAGGCATAACAAACAAATAATAAACAGACATATAATTTCATCCATGAATCTATGTGAAGAAATGATAAAGAATTTTTCAAAACTTTCTACAATGAATTCAATAAATTTCAATGTAATACATGCATACTCACACACACAGAAGCAGGTTGCGATTGGTAATTTGTCCTCATTTTAAATTATTGATTTTGCTCACACATTTTGTTTTTGATTTTGTCTACTGTTGCAGCAAATTAGAGTCATTTGATCACTATCTGAGAAAAGTAGAACCAGGATGCAATTCACTGGTCCAGAAATTTGGAAATGGCATGCTGTACAGCTTGACATTCATGCAGGAAGCTCCAACACAAAGATTTCTGAGTATTTGAGTGTCAAGAGAACCCAGTTTTGGCAGTCAGAAAATTTCTGCAACCACATCATCTCTCACATCTGGTCACTTAACTCCCCAGATTGCATTCCCCTTGATTGTGCGTGGGGTGCAGTTGATCAATAAAACTGTGCAACACCAAAGACAAAGATAATAGCAGCATTTACCATTTTAAATAAAGAGACAGTTGGAAAGGCTTGCAGGAGATTCCAAAGTTGTCCGGAGAATGTAGTTGAAATCAATAGCAACTTCTTTAAATTTAATCTATAGTATTTCAAAATATTTTCACGTAATTTTGGTAAAAATAGCTGATAAAGTTGAGTGTTAGTGTAATTTTTATTTTTTGACTCATTGCACTGTGTGTGTGTGTGTGAGTGTGCATATGAGTATGTTTATATATACATACATACACACACGTGTTATTTCAGTCTTTCCAAAACATCACACTATAAGAACATTTTTTTCAAAAAAATAGTTTTATATATAAATAGGTATACTTACATGTCCGAGAATTATCAGCAGGAGTAACTACTCGGTTAAAAATGGCTTGCCTCCAGGACCCCCTTCGGGTTGGGGTGGCCATCATTGAGCCATGCTCTTCATATGAAGAGCAGACTGATGACGAAGCGCTCTCTGGGGAAAGCTGTGCCATGCTGCTGCCAGATATGAGGAACCTGAGAAGAAGGTGGAGAAGGATCACAATTACAGATAAGATCTGAAAGATTATGGCAATAAAATGTACTTTTCTCTCCCCAATTAAACCTGGAAGAGAGTGAGGGTAGGTGGAATAAAAAGGATGTACAAAAGATATAAACTTCTGAGATAAGGATTTTTATTAGCCCAGTTTATAATCTGATTATATAATGAGATTATATATATATATATATATATATATATATATATAATCTCATATATATATATATATATATATATATATATATATATATATATAATCTCATATATATATATATATATATATATATATATATATATATATATATATATATATATAATCTCATATATATATATATATATATATATATATATATATATATATATATATAATTATGATGATATATACTAATAAATCATTATTATCATAATATATATTATATTATATAATAATATTATTATAATAATATAATATATATTATAATTATATATGTATTACTGCTGGAGAAGTAAGGGTGAACTCATAAGGGATATACTCCTGTGGACCCCCCTCACATGGATAAGCAAAGGTTGGACGACCAGCGAGAACTTATCTACAACAGCTCTGTGCCAATACAGGATGTATCCTAGACCTCCCTGGAGTGATGGATAATAGAGATGGGTGGTGAGAAAGGGCCAGGGAAATCCATACTTGCAGCATGACATGATGATGTATTATAGTTATATATAACTTGGCGACCTTAGTCGAGGGTGACCTGAAGGCTCACTTTTCAATAGCTACTACACCAAGGTGTAGAGGAGGGTGCTTCTCCATTCTCTGGATTGCTCCACTTAACTCTTGATCCTTACCTTATAATGCTGAGTGTTAAGCAAAGAGCTATCAAGTACCATTTTTTGAGTCTTTGGTATGACTTGACCTGGGATTGAAACCCATCTTCCCGGACCATTGGCAAATACTCTATTCATTAGGCTAATAGATGATGATATATAACAATAATATATAATGATGTAATGTAATATTATTATATGATCATCATCATTATCATCATGTCGTGCAGTAGGCACGGATATCCCTGACCCTCTCTCGCCACTTTTCCCTATTGTTCATCGCCTCCGGCAGGTCTTCAGGGCCACACCCTGTATCCTCACATAGCTGCTGGATGTATGTTCGTGCTGGTCGTCCTGCTTTTGCTCGGTCATATGTGGGGGTCCACAGGAGTACATCAGTTATGAGCTCATCCCTGCTTCTCCAGCAGTGACCTGCATGTCTGGTTCGTCTTACTTGGATAGTTTTCGTGGTGGGAGGCAGGTGGCCGTATAGTTGGTACTTTGTTGGGTGTTATGATAAAATGTAATATTTATGACATAATATCAAATATAATATACAATATAATAATGATACTAGCTATAATGCTTGGTTGTGAAATATTGAAATTAACTAAGAAACTCAGTTACTGATTGATTTTAATGGCATATCAACCTGTTTAAGGTTATGACGAGAGGTTTCGGATTTGTGTTTATTGTACATTCATATTTATATTTTTTGGGTAGTGGTTTAAGAGCTATATTTTTTTTCTCGCACACAAGTCTAGCAAATACAAATAATTTTTAAACAGTTTGAATAACCCATACATGGGTCCTGAACTGGTACTCCCATTCTGAGTGAACCTGAGAGTAGTGGCAATGAAGGAGTACACTCCCTAGATCTCCAGGAAATGTGCCTCACCATTAAATGCAGTTTAGTGTCATAACAAAGACACCCCTTTTTTCGAGGAAGGGGGTCTTACCCTTCAGCCAAGGCATACATTCTGTGTATTCTAAGCTCTACTGAAAGAGTGTCCAGAGTTACAGAGAACAATAGAAAGGGCAATAATTCTAAGAGTTCTAAGGAGATCAACATGCATCAGAGAGCAGACAAATGTAAGAGATATCCTTAAAATTATCAAACAACAAAAATGGAAGCAGCTAGGATACATAGCTTTAATGTAGGGTAACAGATAATATAAAGGGTTAGACGAATGATGTCCAAGAAATAACATGTACAGTAGATAAAAATCTGACTAAAAATGGAGAGATCAGATAGTGGAGTTTGCTGATAAGATATAGAAGAAGCTAGCACAATAAAGATCATTGCGGACGAAAGAATTAGGAAAAGCCTTTATCCAACCATAAAATTAAAATGGGTATTATTGTTGCCGATTAGCTTAAATGAATGTTTTTTGTTTTGTTTTTAATTGAAGAATACCTAAGATTCATATTTCTATTGTAATTTCTGTATTTAAATTAAGTATTGATAATATTTTTATTTGAAGTAATGGAATCTTGAGAGGCAGTTTAAAAGTAGAGAAAATAGAATTGGTAAATTCAAGTAAAGGTTGTTTGTGTTTACTTCACACTCGAGAAAGACATGAATCTAACTTTCCCAACAGGTTAGAGATTACTCCTTGCTGCTGGTATCATGTAACTAAATACAACTTATTGCATATTACTTGGAGAGAAGATGGGAGCTACTAATTAACCTTTAATTTCCCTGAGAAATGCTATGAAAAATTCAGGATGGTATATTGATAACAACAAGGTTCATCCATTGGCATTGATGATGACCAACAACTAAGCTGAAAGTTAACAAATGAACTACACAGGTGAAGGTTTGTAATGTAGCACCAATATGCCACAGATTCTCCTAAACAATTCTCCTCAGATTTTGAATTCAGAGTTTTTCCTTCTAGGTTGGTTACTTTACCAAAGCCAAATAACCTGCTATTATTGTACCCAAAGTTGTGGGGAGGAACAATTGGATTCATGCCTTTTTCAAGGGCATTGATGTGAAGTAAAATGCAAACAACCTCAAAGTTGAACTTGGCTCATTGAGTGTATTTCCTTTAATGATAACCATTACACCACTGTGCTATCATGTATATTAGTAAGAAAGTTGGCTGACCTTAGTTAATGGGGGACTCAAAGGTTCCCTTTTCAATAGCTACTACACTGAAGTGTAGGGGAGGGTGCTACTCCTTTTCCTGGATTGCTCCACTTATCCTTGATCCATACCTTATAATTCTGAGTATTAGGTAAGAGTCTTTGATATGATTCAACCTGGGATTGAACTCCAGTTTCCCAAACCATTGGCAAACACTAACCATTTTCAAAATTAAGGGCTAGTTTATGGTCTAGTGGGTAGAGTGTTCGCCAATGGCACGGGAGACCAGGGTTCAATCCCAGGTTGAGTCATACCAAAGACTTAAAATGGTTCTTGATACCTCCTTACTTAACACTCAGCATCATAAGGTATGTATCAAGGGTAAAGTGGAGCAATGGAGTAGCACCCTCCCCTACACCTTGGTGTAGTAGCTATTGAAAAGGGGGCCTTCAGGTCACCCTCAGTTATGGTGGCTAACTTTATTTTAACTTTTATTTATACATAAAAATAGTTTCTAGAGGGTGAAACCCATGTATGGCAAGAGGGGTTAAAAAGCTCATGGAATGGTTTAATTTGATTTTTAGAGAATAAAGAATCAAAACAATCTCATTTGCTCATAAAAAAAAAAAAAAAGGTTTAAAAAAAAAATGATTTAAAAAGAAATCAATTGTTCTTGGTGCATTCTGAAGAGCCAGGAGAAGAGATTGGTGGAACTGGAAATCAGTGAGATAATCAAAACCATTCAGACTATAGCATTGCTGATATCAAATAGAATACCGAGAAGAGTCCTGGAGATTTCAGGAGACTTGCTGCCACAGACTCCAGTGAAAGACCACCAGCTAATGGTTGTGTGAAAAACTTACAAGGAATGGAATAATAAAGATTTTTGATGAGAGTGTTTGAGTATTATGGAGACTTGCTGTAACTTGAACTGTTGTGAAAGAACCGGGCACAATTCAAATGATTTCAGTTTTCAATAAACTAAAAAACAAAAAACCATGTAATGAGTGAATGAAGTAAATTGGCTTAAATAGAATTTAAAAATCAACATGATAGATTGGTTTGGTTTTATGGCATATCAACCATTTGTTTTTATTTTAAAAAAACAATTTTTTTTTTTTTTTTTTTTAAATCACTTTATTTTTATTACTAATTTCAGTTTTTGAAAATACGAGATCACTTGGTGAAGCAAACCCTGAGGATCAATGGCATATAAAAATCTGCACGATTCTTTACAAGCAATTAAATGCTGTATCAATTTCAGTTTTTAAACCTTGGACAGTTTTTTGCTTTTTAGGGTCTTATGGCTTTACATGAAACTAGTAAAAGGAAAAAAAAAAAAAACTTGACACATTGTACTATAGGATATCTTTAAATTGCATTTCAATTGAAATAACAAATCACAGTATTATTAGAGCTAAATATTGGGAGTTAAAATATGACAGTTGCTGTGTCATAACAAATTTGTTATTCATGATGACAACTTAAAATATAAAATATAGATAAGAAGAAAAACTCCACAACTAGAGAAAATTCAAAATTTCACCTAGTTACACATTTAGGACATGGGTAACAATCACTTTTTACAAGTGAAAAACTGAAGAAAGCTGAAGTAGAAAGATGTCAAATAATCATGTTTATCCAGAGTTAGATTTCTTTGCATTATAAATAAATAAATAAAATAAAATAAAACTAATCCAATGAAAAACAATGGACATCTTGAAGGCATATTGTATGCCATTTGTATCTTTTGATATTAAATAAACAATCTTCATTTAGTTTTTATTTCTTCTAATCAAGAGGCATTTTGGAATTACTGAAAATGACAAGTTTTTCAAATGGAAAAATTTATATTTAGTTAAAATAAGTTTATGCAATGGTAAGAGTTTATTCCTAATTTCTCTTTCTCTCTCTTTTTTTTTTGAATATAAACAGGTACTTCTACCAAAAATAAATCAGAAATAAGCCATAAGAAAAAGTAAACAGTAAAAAGTAATATAAATTTTATAAACATCTTATACACAAAGCATTTGAATAAACTGTAAATATTTCAGGCAAAAATTCATCCCATTACTAATATTGAGCAGATGTATGATTGTGCCACAAAATAGATAAAGTATATATTTTAAGAGCCTACTTGAGAGGAGTGAACTCATTTCAATTAATAGATGCTTGTAACTACTGAGAGAAAACGTTTGCAAAGAAACAGAACAGTCTTGATTACAAGGATCAGTCATTTGTGTTTCTATAAGCACTAACAATAAAAGAGAAAGAAATTACTCGAGTATTCATCAACAAACCAGCATTTTAAGAATCACACAGACAATTAATAATGAGCAGAAAAGATACAACTATTGTTTGGTATAACATCATTTGTAAATCTTAAAAAAATATGCAAAATAATTTTTTTTATCACTAACCTCAAAGTTATCTTCCTTTTTTTTTTTTATCTGCACAATATTTTGGTTAGTTCAACTGGGACTTTATTTGATTTTTTTTTCTTTTAACAGACCGATTTAACCATCTTTGGTGCTGTTTTTAACATTACATTCTGATTAGTAAACTTCTGTATTCATCGTAAGATGGTGTCAGCTGTGTAAATGTAAGTGGTGAACAAGTGCAGAGAATTGACAGATGTGCTTTGGTTTGTAAGTACCTCTGTTGGTTCATATTATTGGTTGTAGGTAGGGTGGAATTAATAACATTAAAGTGATCAATTAAAGTGACAATGAAAATATAATAATTATAAATGATCATTTCTTTTTATAAAAATTATATCTGTTGTCTGCAAACATACTGTGTAGTTTTAGATATGTAATATGAAACCAGTTTTACTTTTTCAAGTCTGTTTAGAAAGATAAGAATTTTCTTATAAAAAAAGTTAAGACTGATTAAAAACTTTTTTTCAAATAGTCTGAATAAAAGGTGATTGAAACGTAACTTACTATTTAAAATTTCTTATTTGTTTCTAGTAAAAATTATAGTTAAATAAGAATTTTTAAAATAAGGAGTTATTTTTCAATCACCCTGTATATAAATGAAGAGAAAAATGCAAGAAAAAAAAAGAGAAATAACAGCAATTAATTGGTTATCACTCAGAATGATATTTATGATTTTATAAGCAAGCAATAGTATTTTTTTTTTTTCTATATCTGTTAACTATATTGCATTTGTTGTTGCCAGAATCTCTTCTTGGTGAGTAAAAGATGTTTTAAGAGAAAACAAAATTAAATGCCTTTGGCAATTTTTTTAGTTGATTGATTGCTTTGTTTTCTTTTGTAAATTGAGAAACATTCATATGAAGAAATTGTTTGAGTGAAAAACACAAAGACAAATGTAACAAATATCCAGACAAGTTGGGGATTGTTGAAATTAGTGGACACAACAGCAGAGTCCATATCCTAAACAGGATATGTCTTTGTTAAGTACTAAATATTTTTAGAGAGAGCAATAGAGGTGTGTGTATTTTATATATGTGTGTGTGTGTGTGTGTATATATATATATGATAGTTGGACAAATGGACAACCCCAAAACTTGAGGAGCCCTAGAATGATTTGGTTGGTTGGTTGTTTTTGGTTAATGGCGTACTAACCTTTCTGGGTTATTTAATGCCAAATCCATTGTTGTAGAAAAACCGTAGTGGTACTATTTAACCCATAGTTGGGGTGGGGTGGGGGTAAGAAAGTTCATACTTTTTCTGAGGGTATTAGTCTGAAAGTGAGTGTAATAGAACATATGCAGTTTGAACTCGCTTACTAGAGAGTCACAGTTCAGCATGTTAACCACTACACCAGGAACCCCCCCTACTCTAGAATGACCTAACTGGAAAGAGAAATGCGTAATTAAATGCAACAAAATGCATTCATTTTCATATGCATACAAATTATTACAAAGTTAAATAATTTCATAGGATAATTAAAACTAGACAAATAATTTTTAAAATGCTAACATTATTCATCAATGACTTGTTGAACTAATTTTTTTTTTCAAAACATTTTATAATCAATAGACACCTCATGTGGTGTAATAGTAAGCTAGATAAGTAGACGATTGTTAGTGAATTTGATTCTCACTGGGTGCCCTGTACTTCTGGCCATGTGTGACAACTAAGCTAAGCTTGGTAAATAACTATTTTGTAATCAATGAAATTTATTAGCACCAGTCATGCAATGAATGTTAA
Source organism: Sepioteuthis lessoniana (assembly GCA_963585895.1). NCBI lineage: Eukaryota > Metazoa > Mollusca > Cephalopoda > Myopsida > Loliginidae > Sepioteuthis > Sepioteuthis lessoniana. Next base: position 51,633 of record CAUZXS010002228.1, read on the forward strand.
TTATCAATTATATCCAGATTTTAGGGGATGGTTTGGTTTTATGAAACATCAACCATTGTACGTTATTAATACCAAATCCATTTTTATACATATAAACAGTTCCATTTCAAACAATTCAGTTTAGCATAAGTACACAGTTTAGTTCTATTTCACCCATAGATAGGACCCTATCAAGTGCTACCACTCTGGGTCAGAGTTGACCTGGGAGTGATGTACAATGAAGGGGTACCCTGCATTCAAAGCTCCAGCATTACTGGAGCCTAACTATCAGATTGTTCAGTGTCATATCTAGGACACTTGTTGGAGGGGGGTATTACCCTTCTGCAGAGATGCAATCAGTGTATTCTGCAGCCCCAGGCAACTGGGTCAAGATTTTAAGAGAGGTAAATTTATAAAATCTAAAATGTGAAAAACTGTTGAATAAGTAAAGTAGTGTGGGGTGGGTGAGAGACATAGCAAAAGATTTTGGGGCCTGGGAGAATGGTGGCTTTTGATTCTTTAAAGATACCATATAATAAAATACAGAAGGTGAACGACTAAAATTTTGGTGGATAAGTTCATTGGGAGCCCCTGGGACAGAGAGGATTTTAAAATAGTCTTCACCACCCATGCCTCTGAATAAACAGTTACAGATTGTGAGCTTCTTTTAAAAGTCAACTAATTTCAATTTTTGAAATACAAGCAAAAAAAAATATTAAAAAAAAATAAAAAGTTAAAGACAGAAATAAGACAAAATGTAGAATTAAATTTTTTTTCTTTTCTATTTGGAAAAAAATTTTTTTCTCTGGCTGACTATATTTCCTGCAAACATATTTGAGCACATTCATACATATGTATGCAGATAGAATATATAAAATATGTAAGTGTAACAAGTGTTTCTGGACACAGTTATTTGCAATACAGCAGTCAGACATAGTAGAGAATGACCTCTGTTAACCCTAAAACTGCCACATATAATTTTAACTGACTAGAAATTAATAGTTTCAAAACTGAGACTTGATTGCCAGACAGTCTTTTAAACATTAAATGTTTTTGGGAAGTTTCATTTTTTCTTTTTCAATAATTATAAAAGAATTTCTTTATTCAAAATATTAAATCAATTTTTTAAATCTAAAAGTACTATTAGCAGTATTATTCCACTACATAAAACATGTACATGACTGTTGTTCTATACAAGAAAAAAATTCCTAACATATCTGTAGGTGCCTAAGTTTAATAGTTAAAAAAGAAAAGAAAAAAAAAGGCATTTATTTTATGTAACATTTTCTTAATATAACACTGCTTCTTGTCAATGCACTTAATTCAGTGATAGATATTAATCACATAGGGAGAATATTATAGTGAAAATTCCATTTCAAATTTCACCCAATGATTTCACATTAAGCTACAGATGCATTCATGAGATTATATATATAATGTTAAAAATATGAGCCTGAGTGACCTAGAGTTGCCATTGAGATATATATCTCAATGGCGACTCTAGGTCAGTCAGGCCCATATTTTTAACATTTATATATATATATATATATATATATATATATATATACACACACACACACATACAGGCAGGCATTGATTTTCTGTTGAGTTATGGTCAGCAGGTTAGTCTAATGATATTGATACCTCTATTTAGCAAGGCGTGAAGGATTCTAATTAGCATTTCATACTTAACAGCTGTCCATGATGATAATGATGTTTCTATTTAAGAAAGAATGAAGGAATCTAATTAGTTTTTCATAACTATTTGTTACATGGAGAATTTGGGTGATTAAAAAAAAATGACATTCAATGAAAATGCAGACATCATAAAATAATCATTCAGTCACAAGTTGGAAATGGAAGCAGCTTTATTCTGTAAGTTAGAGCATTTCAAATGTATTGCTCTAATAAAAGTCTTGCTATGATGTGCTGTTTTTGCTAGATTATAGTTAAATTAATATATACAAATATAATCATTATTCCATTAGAAATTGCTTATATATATATATATATATATATATATATATATATATATATATATATATATATACACGTGTGTGTGTGTGTGTGTGTGTGTGTGTGTGTGTGCATGCGCGTGTATATAGTTGGGCAGCAGTCTTTCATTTAAGCATATTTGATTAAATAATAAAGACATTTTGTCTCGATAATTTTATTAAGATCCTTTCAAGTTTCCTGTCTTGATTTCAGGTTGGAATTGGTGGATGAATTTGCCAAAACTATCCCAAGCACTTTTTGACCTCTCATAGGCCATCATCAAGGGTTGCTTTTACATGTCAGCCCTTGAAAATAAGGTTTTTAACACCATCAATAAACCTACAACTCGTTCTAGACAGCTTATGATACACCATAATGATTCTAGCTCCATAGCCTTACATCTTAAAACCCATCCTATTCCAAAATCCAAATTTCGAAAGATTCTAGTTGAAAACACCACTATAATAGCACACAAAATAAAGCTACGACTACAAATCCTAGAAGCCCTACATATAAAAACAAAAAACCTAAAATTAATAGAATTAATTTTGAAAATAGTGACAATGTTTTGAAAGGCCTTTAGTTTTTTTTTGTTTTTTTTTTTAAATATTTCATATTTCTTGATAATATTCTATTTCCATTGATAGTGTTATGTTTTTAAGTTCATCAGTATCTCAGTTTCATCCAACTCTGAGTTTATGTAATTTTGCTATCTTATAAAAAACCTAAAAACTTTCAAAACTCTTTAAAAACACTCTTTATACATGCAAGCAATCCCTGATGATGGCCTATGAAAGGTCCAAAATTGTCCAAGACACTTATCAGGAAACTTGAAAGGATCTTAATAAGATTATATAGATAAAATGTGTCTTTATTATTTAATCATATGTGTGTGTATATATATATATATATATACACACACACACACACACATTGAGTTTCTCAAGTAACTCTGAGCCAGGATCATAATGCTTCTATTTAGAAAGGAGAAAATAGATTTTAATTAACATTTCATAGTTATCTCTGTTATAGTGAAACTTTGAAGTAAAAAAAGAAAAAAAAAGACATTCAGTACAAATGCACTAAATTATCATTCATTTTCAAATTGAACTGGAAATGGCTTTATTTTCAAAGCGCATTTGAAGTATATTGCTCCATTAAAAAAGATCTTACAAAAACATACCATTTTCGTTATATTATGTATTACACACACACACACACACACACACACACACGTATAAAAAAACATGAGAATTCTAATAATCTATAGAGAATCATTTTTAAGTAGGAATTAGATATTGATTCCCAAACCATGCAGAGGAAAATATTATGGAATAACCCAACATGGAGGAAAAAAAATTATGGAATGATTTTGTAATCAGCATTCCTAAAACAAATGCTAGCAAAAGCCTGGATATGCAAATTGGTCTACAGTTAAGAGAGAGTTCTTAGCAGACCTCATGGAGCTAAAAAGAAACATGGCTAAAAAGACAAACACAAAAACTATCAACTGAAACAATGGAAAAAGGAATACCCTCTAAGTGTGCCAATTTCATAATTTTTGCCTAGGGTAGTATAAAGAGGTCAAAGGACAACAAAAAAGAATTTGCTTTGGTTGGTTTTATGGTATATCAACCCTTGTTAAGTTATTTTGTGCTAAAATCTTCTTTCAAGCAGTTATATGGTTTCAAGTAGCTACTGAATCATTAGTAAACAATTACAGGTTCAAATAACTATTCTGAACACTAATAATCTAGACACACTTATATGATCTCAAGCATTCCTACCAAATACTAATTATTTTCCAACAGATCTATTTGATCTATAGCTAGGACCCAAACACATCAAAGTGGACCTTTAAATAATGGCAATGAAGGGATATTCCACACTACAGCCAGACCTTCAAGTACAGTTTAGTGTCATACCTAGGATATTGCATTGGAAGGGGTCTTACCCCTTTGCATGAGATACAGTCAACATATTCTAAGCCCCTGAAGTGTGTGAGGCACTTTCTACTTTCTCCTCAGAAAAAAATAAATAAAATAAGATAAAAAACCCAAATGCTCACATGTGTTTCATTGGGCTTGTTGCTGTGACAGAATGTGTTCGTGAATTTTCCGCCTGGTATTCCCCATAATTATCACTGACATTCGATGGTGGTGTTGGACGTTGTTTAGTAACACGAGCTGTTGACATTGGGATGGCACCAACCGTGGAGCTCCGGGGTCGGATACCAGATGTAGGGGAATCTGGAGGAGTGGGCAGGTAGAACCTTCGTTCTTTGGACATGGGTGAAGCAGAGGGTGAGAGTTCAGGAGTTGTTGGAGCAGATGAATCCTGCAATTAGAAAATAAACAAAAGAAAAAAAATTTGTATATCAGAAAAAATGATGATAGGAGCAATATTGATGATAATGTAAATAAGTATTGAAGAAGATCCAAGAATATAGTAGCCATAACAAGAAACAATAAAAGACAAGAGAATTTGAGTAAAGGAAAAAACATTACATTCTCTTATGAGAAAAAGACAAATGGTAACTTATATAAAATATATATTTAAATATATATAATATATATAAAATATATATATAATATACATAAAATATATATATAATATACATAAAATATATATATATAAATAAATAAATAAATAATATATACAAATGAATAAATAAAAAAAAAAAAAAAATATATATATATATATATATATATATATATATATATATATATATATATAAATAAAATATATACATACATATATATATATATATATAAATAAATAAAATATATACATACATATATATATACATATATATATATATAAATAAATAATATATAAATATATTTAATTCATGGAAAATATATATATATATATATAATTAAAATAAACACTTTGAATCAAATAATCATCATGAATTTTTTCTGAGTCTCAACATCTTAGTAGGTTATTTTATGCCAAGTTCACATTAACAATTATAGTCTGCAATTATATACAGTACAAAAATGCATCTTCACACTAGTTTTAAGCAGGTGAACACTTCATATTTAGTTGCAATATCAAATGTTTTAAGAGCCAATGTATTAATGTAGATCAAAATCATTTCAAACATTATCTCTAACAGATTTATTTGACCTATAGATGAGACCCTTAAAGGTACTAACACTCTGGGTTAGAGTAGGCCTGGGAGTAATTGCAACAAAGGGGTGACTACACACTCCCAAGAACCTCATACAATCAGATGCAGTTTAAATCCATAATTAAGAACCCTTTTTTTTTTTGCCGGAGAGTGAGGGGGGAGAGTCTATAAGAATGTAAATAAATTTATTTTCAAAAACCAAACTTTTTTTTTGGTCACAGAGTTTCGATCACGATAATAAATATTATCAGCTGTTTTGAGTGTAAGATGATCCTCTAGAAATAACATCCTGGTATCTTTGCTTGAGGAAAAAAAAATTTTAAAAATAAAACCTTTCGTAAAAAAAAAAAAAATTTGCAAGCAATGTACTTAAATTAGATTCTTCCTTGAACTTTAGGTATTTTATTCTGTGGTTGTTTTGCATACAATTTAATTATTATTGAATAATTGTTTAAATATTTGTTTTAGTTTTGAAAAAGAAAAAAAACAGAAAAAATAAATTTGTCAAATTAGCTAATTATCTAATTTAATAAAAATAAAGTTAAGGTATTAAAAAGGAAAAACTAACAAAATAAAAAGAAGAGAAAGAACCGGTATGATAAAAAAAATTAGTTTAGTTTTACAAATGCAAAAATGTACAAATTCAGTGCCTGTTAATGTTTTTGGTTAATGGGGAATAACTCGTGTAGCCTTTAAAAATGATTTTGATAAATATTTGAGAAAACTTACAAATGATTGTGCTGTCCAACTACTTTCACTGTCTGTGGTACCACTTCGCTGTCGAAATGCATCTCGAGCTTCTTCTTTTTTCCTTCCCTGTTATATGTAAAATAAATGTAAAATTCTTTAGGCATTTAGAAAAAAAAAGATTTATAGATTTTCTTTGTCATAAAGTAAATGTTCTTTTTATTCCTATTTTTTTAAAAAAAGATTATGCAAGTATGTGTACATTATATGCATAAAAGTATGGGATTTTGATCTGAAGGTTTCACTGTATAATGTTGAGTCCACGTTAAAAGTGCCGTAAGAATAACCTTAAGCCAAATATGCTTAGACCTTATTTTATGATACAGGTATCATTGGGAGAACAAGAAAAATTTTGGTAAGCAACAATTTGATTCCTGAAATTTCTATTTTTTTTATTCTCCAATGATATCTGCTTCAGAAAAGTAAGGTGTTAAAAAAAGTTCAGCTTCAGGTTACCCTTCCTTCACTTTTAACCAGGACTAATTTGATCTATCTTATTAATATCAAGTGCATTGATAAGAAAGGAGATTATGTGGAAAAATGAATATTCATGGTTTAAGATAAATGATTTTTCACCACTGGACTATATACTTATTGAAGTGTGTGTGTGTGTGTGTGTATATATATATATATATATGGTATTATAAGAAAGCATGTAAAATGAATTTTAAATTGAGTTAAACAGTTTTTACATCAAGTTAAACATTAATTATCAATCTTATATATATATATTAATCTTAAGAGAATAGATTTTCCTATATAATACAGTAAAAATTTTATGAATAAGCTGGCAACTGTAGTTGAAGGTGACCCAAAAGTTCCCTTTTCAATAGCTACTACACTGGGGTGTAGAGAAGGATGATACTCCTTTCCCTGGATTGCTCCACTTTATCCTTGATCTGTACATTATAATGCTGAGTGTTAAGCAAAAAGGCATCAAGTACCATTTTTTGAGTTTTTGGTGAACACTAACCACTTGGCCAATGGACCAGTAAATGTATAAATAGTTTTATCCTTATTTGCAGCAGTTTGGATCAACTATAATAATGTGAACAAAACAGAAAATTTTGCCATCATGAAAATGACAGAATATTAGACATTTACTCTAATGTTAATTATATAGGGTGAGTGAAAAGTATCTCCCTATTTTAGAATACTTACAATTTATTTCTTAACTATAATTTTTATAGTAAATGAAATAAGTATTTTAAAATAGGCAGTTACTTTTCAATAATCTTATAGATAAAAACACCATCTCAGCTGTTTCAGACTTTTGTAGAGTAAACAGATTGAATCGAGGAAACTAATAATAAAACAGGTTTATCATTTGGAAACCTCATTCCAAAATTATTTTCAATGATTTTTAACAATCAGTACCCATCGAAATTCTACTTTTTATAAGTTTTTTTTACTTAAATTTACAACAACAACAAAAAAAAAAAAGAGGGGGGAAAATTCATTAGATTAAAAAAAAAAAATGCACCTTTTAAATTACATATTTATTATCAATTATTTTATAGATTCTCACTATTTATTATTACCTATTAATTGTATCCTTACAAATAAATATGGGTAATTAGACTAGTTCAGATTTAATGTTCCGTTTATTTTCATCTTTCAAGGAAAAATTACTGAAAATTCTATCAAAATTGAATAATTTGTTGACTATCAGGAGATTGTTATTCATGGAATATCACATAATTTTTCTGTTAAAAAATAACTTTTCTTTACTTTATTTCTCCATCTTCCATTCTTTTCTTCCTTCCATTGAAACACACAAGTATCTAATTGCTTTGTTTCTCTCTAACATACAGTCTATTCTTTTTCTGTCTTTTCACTATTGGAACAAATTAATTCATTATTTTTCTGAGGTGATGACAGGAGGTAACATTTGAACATACATGTTCATGTCTTATTTTATTATTATAGATATTTTGGATTATATATTATTTGAAAGATATCATTTTATTTAGGGCAGTCATTCCTAAAATGGTTGGTTTGTGTTTTATGGCATATCAACCCTTGTGGGTTATTTAAAACCATTTTTTAAAAATAGGAGTTTATAGGTAAATATTTTTTTGTTTTTAAACAAACTGTTAGAGCATAAGTCAAAGGTTAGTAGACAAATTTTACTTCATAAGCATATACATTGTAGATAGTCTTTGTTTGTATATGTATCTTATATATAGATATTTCTATCTGATAGATTGAGGTTTGTAATTATGTAGTCAGTTTCACTATCCATACTTTCAACACAATAGGATCTGTGGAGGGTTTTGATTGGTTCTTAAAAGTTGCATAATCTATGTTTGTTTGTTTGTATAGTCATGTTTAATCATTTTTTTGGTGATTTTATTCTTGATGTTGAGGGTTCTCTTGATTGAGATGAGGGGTTTAATATTTACAATTGTTTTTGTTCAGTGGTTGGTTGGGTAGGATTTATTTTGGATTGGTGAGAAAGTTCAAGTTTAGCTGGGATAGTTAGATTGTGTTTTGGTTTTTCCTTATTTACTTTGCTGCTAGCTTTGATATAGGTTGTTTTTTTTTTCAGAATAATCTATTTTAGGAACTGGTGGGTGGATTAATAATCTGTGCAATCTCCCCTTCATACCAACTCTACTAATTGTAATCCTTTTGAAGTTCATGAACTCTTACTTTCCTAAAGCCATTTTTTAATTTCCTTTGGTGTAGCTAGAGAAAACTCCCTGATTCTAATAATGTCCTTTGAGGTGCTAAGCTTTTCATGCAGGCAATTTTTTTTTATTTTAAGCTGCAGAAAGTTTCCATTTTGATTAGATTTTCAGCATTTTTTTAATATCCACAAGTAGATTGCTGCTTCTAATTTTTTTCACAGTTCATTGGTTCATACTGCTGGAGATCACTCTTTCAATTAAGAAAGGAGAAAGTTTGGTCAAAGGAGTTTCCTCCTGATATTTAATTACAATAGATTTTAGAAATTCTCATATTTCATTTTCTGAATCAGATTCAGAGGTTTCTTTTTTGTAAAGGAGGGTTGTATCTGCCATATGAGTTGTTTATTTTTTCATTGGTCAACTTCTGTTAGGAATTTACCAAGGAGGATACTCATTCACTTTAGATGAGATGGGGATACAGTATACTTGTGTCAGGAGTGGGATTTCCAATTTCAGGCTTTCAGATTTGGTTTCTCTGTTTCATGGCATTTCCACTTTTGCAGGTTATTTAATGCCAAAGTCATCCTCGTAGAAGAATAGCAGTAATACTATTTAAGCCATTGCTAGGGAGATAAAGGTGATTGTACCTTTCCCAAGGGTTTTAGTCTGAAAGCGAATGAAATAGCTTGACTGGAATTTCCTCACAGCAGTTCAGTACATTAACCATTATGCCATGGAAACTCCCCGCTCAGGCTTTCACCATCCAATACTTAATGTCCTAAGTTTTAACAATGGTCAAAGTCTACTTTTCTCAACATGATTGACTCTTAGCCACTTCCTTCTATCACTTTTAAGATAAAAAGCTTTGGGTGTTTGTTTGCCACAAGAGTAATTTGAAGAATAGAGTTGAAACTTAATCATATAGGTGCTAGTGTTTGATATGATCAGCTGATTGATCAGATTGGGTCTCTTTGATTAGTTCTTACTGGGCAAAGTGAAATGTTGAAGGTCATGTGACTAATTTGGCATCCAAGTCATGGACCACTCAGCCACCAGGATCTTGTCTTCGAGTATTATGAGTTGTCACTCACAGCTAACGGGTGGTTTTGGGTGTTGTTTTTTTTTTTTTTTACCCCTCTGCAAAGGTGCAGTCAGGGTATTCTACAGTCCCAGACTAAAGGGCCTAAAGTGGTTGAGATTTAAGGAGGTTGTAAAGAAAATTAGGGAAAGAAATCAACAGAGTGATATCAGAACTAAAGGAACATTTTTTAAATAAAATCTATACAAAGAACTTTAAATTAAGAACATCAAGCAAGATAGATTAAATAAATATAAGGCCCTGGTAACAAAAAAATAAAGGAAGACATAAAATCTATACTGACTGCCAATACATCCTATCAAATGTATGTTGGTGCTCCTTGATCCTGCAGGATCTACTGTACATGATCTGTCTCCTTGCTGTGTGATGTGAAAGTTGAAATTTGTTTCATCAATATATAGTATAGGACTTGCCTGTCTCAGGGCATCCAATAAAGTGTTTGCAAATTTGCATCTTTTTGCTTTATTTTTTGCAGAATTGCCTCATTCTGGTTCATATCTCTCTCTCTCTGTACACATATATATATATATATATATATAAGCATATCTAGGTGAAATTTTATGGCCTCTGCAGAAGTGGTTACTTTAAATCTTTCAAATAAGCCTTTCTTCAAATCCAACAAGGTATATCATCAGTTAGCTTCAATTTCTTCCACAAAGTAATCTTGATGTACTGGTAGAATTTTTTTATATTGTCCACCACCTCTTCCATCCAACTTCTCTCTTTCTAAAGTCTATTTATAAGCAGTAGATTTAGGGGCTCCAAGATGTTCTACCAACTCTCTCCACTGTCCATCAGAATAAAATGCTGCTAATATCTGATTTTTTTCCATTTCAGACTCCTCCTTCGTAAGATGTTTTCTACGTGATAATATTGTAGTAGTAGTGATAATAATAATAATAATAATAATAATAATAATAATAATAATAATAATAGGCAGTGTATCACTGCTGTTTTAACCATTAAAAAAGTTAATTTCCAATGACTATTTATGGAAAAAGATAGATTGTTCCAATTTGAACTTGCCTAGTCCTTTGTGAACCTGCTTAGTCCCAATTAAACTTATTTATTTCATTATGAATTTGCTTCATTCCAAATCAAACTTGCTCATTTCATTTTGAATTTGCTATGTCCCAATTCAAATTTGACTATTATGAACTTGCTTATTCCCAAAATGACTTTGATTAGTTCCAAAGTGAACTTGAAATCGAATAGATCATGAACAACATATGATAATTGATAAAAATCAAATTTATCTTATTTTCCCAGCAAAGTTAAACTCAAGTCTAAAAATACATCTCTTTGTATCTTACCAGTAATAGTAATTTACTAAACTCTTTTTGCTTAGATGTGGCACAAGGCTATATAAAGGGGGCACCCAATCTTAGTGGTAATATGATAAGAACATAATACATAGAATATGCCAGCCAAATCAGACAGATGCTGTGGTGCACCAAATTTCAATGCCTGTAAGGGTCAAGACTAGGTAGGTATGATAACCAACTGAGTAAATGTTTTTTTGAAATTTAAAGTAGCCCTTAGAACTAACAAAGAGGTGTGTGTTCATTACATGTGGGTGGAATGTTTGCAATTTGGCCAGAAGGAGTTAAGTGTGTTGCAGTTTGAAAAAAAAATTTTGGAAATACTAGTTTAGAGTTACAGCTATACTCAAAACAAAACATGCTATGTTATCAATAAGTTATTAAAGAAAACTTAACTTTTAGTTTCCAAAAATTAATGGAACATTGAAAATATAGTTATGATTGTAATTTAGAAATGAATCAAATTTCAGCATTAAATTCCCCATAAGAAATTGATATAAATACCCCCATAAGAAATTGAAATAAATACCCCCCATAAGGAATTGATTTAAATACCCCATAAGAAATTGATATAAATACCCCATAAGAAATTGATATAAATACCCCCATAAGAAATTGAAATAAATACCCCCATAAGAAATTTATAAATTGATATAAATACCCCCATAAGAAATTGATATAAATACCCCCATAAGAAATTGATATAAATACCCCCATAAGAAATTGATATAAATACCCCCATAAGAAATTGATATAAATACCCCATAAGAAATTGATAAATAGATAAACCAAATCAAACAATTCATCGAGTTTTAATCACAGATAGAACATTATACAGTGAAATTTTCATATTAATTTCAGCAAATAATTACATGTCATAGCGGGTCTTCTTCATTCAACCTTGAACGTGCACACTCATACACATCAACACAGTAATTTCTTTTGAATTCCAGATTTTATTCATTTTCTGTTGGAGACATTCCTTCAGTAAGTTCATATCATGATAGAATGGACAACTTTGCAAGTGAATAGTTTCAGCATTAAATAACCCATAAGGAGTTTATATATTGTTAAATAAACCAAATTTTTTCTTTTACAGCATTATTGATTTTTGAAGGAATGTGAAATATAATGCAACATTGTTCCACTAAGAAATGCTGAGCTGGATGTAACAGCTGTCATTTCCTTTGAAGATCTCTTACAAGTGATACAGGCAGAAAAATCTTGACTTAATTTTCAAACCATTTAATATACTTAGGAATCTTTCTCTCTTGTAAAATGCATGTGTACGTTACATTTCAATAATTAGTTTCCTGCATCTATTGTATTCTTTATTTTTGTTTAAATTACCTTATAGGTCCATGTTAAAGTCTACATAAAGCTGACCCGTGATTTATAGTCATTTTTTTATCCATTGTCATTCTTTGGAGCAACACATTTTCAATTCTTTAGGCTGAATTGTGAACTGGAAATGACTGTTCCTGCTTTATTTTTAAATTGTGTCATTATTTTTGATTAAATAAATAAAACTTATTAAAAATTCTAATTTATAACTATAAAGGATGAATTTTTTTCTAGTTAATATTTAACTATCTTCTCAGCTGTAGCATGTAACACATTGTCAGTTTAACAAAAAGGCCCACAAATAGGCAAAAATTACCCAGTCCCTTGTAACTACTGTCACACAGGCATCAACCACAGAACTTGGCTTGTCTTATTTTCTGTCTTGAAATGTTTAAAGGTAAATGATCACACTTTAATTCCAACTTAAAAGCTGAAGAGATGATTAGTTGCTCTGGGTCCTTCCAATTTTATATAGATTTTGCAAAATTATTGCTGGTGTGAAAGTCAATAGTTTTTTTGTTTTTTTTTTAATCAACAAGTCTCCAGAATTCAATAAATTTATTTTCTAACAGGATGGTCTTTGCAAATTAATTCCAAATGCTAAATAATCAATAGTTCTAAGTATTAGTTATTTACTTAAGTTGACTTGATTTATGGCTAAGAAATTATGGAATTTATTTTTTTTGAAATCAATGTGTTGTACTTAGTCCTTTGCATTATTAATGAATTTCAACCTCAGAAAATTATTACTCATGTAATTAAAATTTGTTCTTTAACGTGTTTGTGTGTGTTGGTTTTATAGTGCATCAACCTTTTTCATTATTAATGAATTTCAACCTCACAAAATTATTGCTCACATATCTATATTAATTTTTGGTCTAAAGATCAGGCATTAAAAATCTGTTCTTTAACGCGTGTGTGTGTGTGTGTGTTGGTTGTGTGGGTTGGTTTACAAGCGTATCAATGCTTTTAGGGTCATTCAATGCCGAATTAAATTTCAAACAATTCAGTTTAGTATAAGTATAGTTTTTTTGTTTACACACAGTTAAATGTCAAAACAGTTCAATTTCAAACAATTCAGTTTAGCATAAGTACACAGTTTAGTCTTATTTGACCCACCTGTCAGGTGCTACCACTCCAGCACAGAGTAAACTTGGGAGCAATGACAATGAAGGGGTACTCTACATTCTCCAAAGCTCCAGCATTATTGGAACCTCACCATCAAATTGTTTAGTGTCATATTCAGGACACTCGTTTGGGGGAGGGGTCTTACTCCTCTGCAGAGAAGCAGTCAATCTATTCTACATCCCCAGCTGACTGGTGTGTGTGTGTGTATATATATATATATATATATATATATACATATATAGGTATTATTCTGTCCAGTTAAACCAGAGTTGGGAGTAATTCCATCAGTACAAGAAAACCATTCAAAAGTGAACATTTAAATTTTCCTGGTAAAGAGTTCAATGTAACTGATATTACAGAGCAATAATTTCTTTAAGAAAAAACAAAACCGGTGACATTAGGATTATAAATTTATTTCCATCCTATTATGTGTTTTTGATATAAACAAAAAACATGAAAAAAAAACCCCAAAAAACGAGGAGATAACTCTTCACCCCACTTCTATCCCTTCCCACCCTTCCCTTCCGTGTCTGTTCTGAATTATTATATCCATAAGATCAGAAGAAGTCCTGTTAATTTTTTTTCGTGTTTTTGGTTTATATCAAAAACACATGACAGGATGGAAATAAAAGTATATATATATATTTATTGTATTCAAAGCATAAATATATTAAATTTGATCTGATGAAAGTCATTTTTGTAGACCTGAAATAAATTTATGATGGAACTGCTGAATTCAATTTTTTTGTTAAATTTCTAAAAAATGTTTTTGCTCTGCATGTGAGTTTTGATATATTTTTGATCTGAAATTAAGTATATATTCGATAGTCGTTGACATTGAGTACTCAACTGGAGATTCCTATTCACCTTGGATTACTACTTAAAGGTCTAACCTCTAGACTATTTTCCTTATATATATATATATATATATATATATATATATAGTGAACTTATTTATTGGGCTTTTCAAACATTAATGATGTGCCAGAAATGAACTATACGTAACAGACACTGGCTGCTTCTAAGTATTAGATATTTAATTACATCATTCTATAATTAACTCCTTTGATCCAACTTTTTCATAAACGATTGTTATTAGTATTTTTATTATAAAGATATTTTCATGAGATCTTCTATAAACACTAATCTTTAAATCCAATGTGTTTTTAAAAAAAATTTTAAGAGACAAAACTGTGTCAACAGTATTATTTGTAACAAAAACAGGAATTGTTTACAGAAATTTCTGATTGACTTTTTTTCTTGCTATTGTTTATGAAAATTAATAGATGGAATTTTCTGTTTACAAAAATTAACTGATAGATTGTTTTTGCTTGCAGAAATTAACTGATTAATTTTTGTTTAACAGACTTTTTTTTTTATTTACAAAAATTAACTTTTTTTTTTTTTTTTTTAAAGGAATTTACATGTTTTTGTTTATTAAAATCAATATATCTTGTTTAAAGAAATCAAAAGTTTTTGCTTACAGAAATTGATGGATAATTTTGTTTACAGATATGTTGTATACTAGAACCGAGAATGATTCAGTATGCTAGTATGAACAAATTTGTAGTTTGCAGAGTCCTAAGAATTGGTATTACATTGCTGGTTCACATAAAAGCCTTGGTCTTGTTCCCACTGGTCTAAACAGAAGGAAACAAGTAGTCATGGACCAGTTCAACAACCCCCAGAAAAGATATGATAAGACAGTCTACAACACATAAGCAGATGTTTTTTGTTAACTGATATTAACCACTGACATTACTTACAGATATTTTCTTCAGCAGGATTCCCATTGGGCTTGAAAGAATAAGTAAGTAAAGTCGGCAACCTTAGTCGAGGGTGACCTGAAGGCTCCCTTTTCAATAGCTACTACACCAAGTTGTAGGAGAGGGCACTACTCCATTCCCTAGATTGCTCCACTTTACCCTTGATCTGTACCTTATAATGCTGAATATTAAGCAATGCCACACCAAGTACCATTTTTTTTAAGTCTTTGATATGACTCGACCTGGGATTGAATACTTGTCTCCCAGACCATTCGCGAACAATCTACTCATTAGGCCAATGGTCTGATTTATTAATAGAAAAATGTCAATCTTTCGTTAAGACATGTAAAAAAATTCTGCAGTTCATGGTGATTTCATCAAGGGAAAACTAATAGTAAATAAACAGGTAAATCATTTCTTAACTATTTTTTTTTTTTTACAATAGCTTAGTTTTCCAGTTGTTACAAGTTCTTTTTTAGAACTGTCATCCTATTTAGATTATAACATTAAAGCTATGATCATTAAGGGATGGGATCTTGGGTGAGTCACAATTGTCCGCAACTTGCAAGGTGATAATTATTTGACAGAGAGTTAACATGACATAATACCATCCTTCTATCTCCAACACTGAGTGACTATGAATCCACCCAACAGTACGATTTACCTTTAACTTTAATGATCAATTTATATATAAAATACAACATAACAATCTATGTCATGCAAATTAATCTCACATTAAAGTACTGAAAAATCCCATTGTTATAGTAATACAAGGCATTACCCAATCTCTAGTAAACATTTGGTTTTTTTGTTGTTTATTTAAAAATAAAAATAAAAATAGGGTGCTTGGACCAATTCCAAAAGAATTGTTAAAGGGATTGGAAGACTTGGAAATAAGAGGACAGGTCAAGACCATCCAGACTACAGCATTATTAAGATCAACCAAAATACTGAGAAGAGACCTGGAGACTTGCTGTCACTCAAAGTCCAGTTGACAACCATCAGCTAACACTGATGTGAAAAACTACTACTAATAATACTAACATACTGTGCACAAGATTTCTTAGTGTGTCAATTTAAAAAATTCTACAATTTCCAAAGAAAAAAAAAAGGCAATATTTTTTTAATGGAAATAAAAAATAAAATACTAGAATGATTGTAGTTAATATTTCTGTTCTGTGATAGTTGTTATATCTATTATATGAAATATATATATTCAAAAGAAAAACAATTATAGGACAGATGTAATATATTTGACTTCTTTCCTATTCAAGTGATGAGAAAAAAGATAAAAAAACAAAACAATATGGTTTCTTGATTCAATTTTTAAACTATACCTCCAACAACTAATATTGATTGATTTTAACAGCATATTAACCCATCCAGAGTTATTTTATGCCAAGATTTTAGGCAATCACCTACATTGTACGTTTATATCTACATTTTTGTACATCATTATACAGTATGAAATATTCCACTCTAATACAAATAATTTGCACACAGTTATAAAGTTTTAAGTGTTCCTATCTAATACTAATAATTTATAGATAATTATATGGTTTCAAGTTAATATTTCTATCAAATAATGAACATTTATTTGCACACACATATATGGTTTCAAGCATTTCTATTTAATACAAATAATTTTCAAATAGATATATTTGACCAACAGATGAGACCCTAACGGGTCTTCCCAATTTGTTTCCTAATAGACCTGGGAGTAATAGCAACGAAGGGGGTAATCTACACTCTCCAGAACTGGAGCCACCAGATTCAGTTTAGTGTCATACCCAGGACCCCACTTATTTTTTTTAAGAGTTGGGGTGGGGTTTTACCTCTTTGCAGAGGATGCAGTCAACAGATTCTAAGCCCAGCTGACAAGGTTATATCCCATAATAGATAATACAGTGAGTGCATGAAATTTATATACAACTGTAACTATTATTGGACAGTGATAGTGTTACAACAAACTATAAAATAGTTTGAATATTTTTTAAAAATCCTAGAAGTATCAAAAGAATAAAAAAAGAAAAAATGCCCACTTACTCGGATTAAACTTTCAAAGGAATTAGTCAAACTCTTTTTGGCTTTATTCTTCAGATTATCAAGTTTTGAGATTTTGGTTCTTCTATTCATAATATTGAACTGAAAAAGAAAAATATGTGAATAGTTTTGGTACAGTGAAATCCACATGGTTCATAACATCTAACAGTGAACAAAAATTATTTTAGAAAAGTGGTGATGGATAAATTGTCAATATTATTTTCTAAATGTCACAGTAAAATCTAAAAAATAATTTTAAATCTTAGGATAAAAAAAAAAAAAAAAAAAAAAAAACTATTTTCTTTCATCTTTTAATTTTAGATATATTTTTTGAATCTCAAGATCAGGTCATTATTTTTATAACAGCAAATAAGAGATAATAATGAAAGGATAAATCTATTCTATTTTTGTTTCAGGAAAGCCTGCCCATTCTTAATATCTACTTTACCAACTACACAATAAGAACTATTGGTATTAAGGAGTATAAATCAAACTTATAAACCTATCCCTTACTTCTTTGTACCATGTTCAGGTTTTTTTTTTTAACACACTAGTCATGTTAATAGCATATTTTATTTATTCAGATGAAGGATTATGAATTAAGATCTTAAAAATGATATTAACAACTTTGCAAATTATATATAAAGAGAGGCAGTGTATGGGACCCATAATCCAAACAACTGTTCTGAGAGTGCAATATGATTTAGGAAACTGTAAAATCCAAAATTAATAAATAAAAATAATAAATTAAATAAGCAAATCTAAAAAAAAAAAAAAAAAAAAAAGTGTGCGTGTGTGTATATATATATAAGCAATTTTTAAGTATTCAATTATTTTTTTTCTTTTACAAAATACTTTATAAAACAAATTTGTTTATAAGTACGAAGTTTTTACTCAAATTAAATAAGCTGATTTTTATTAGATTTTCAAAATCAAATGTAATTCAATGTTTTTATACAAACTTCTGTGTAAATAACTTTTACAATTTTTTTTTTAAACATTAATATAAATAATTTTTTATATAAGATTTTTTCAGTCATTCTTTTTACAAATGACACAAAGTTTGATACAATGAAATTGAAAATTTTTTCATGTTGGGATGTTTTATCAACAGATAATGGTTGCTATACTTTTCTGAGGAGATCAAATTTAACAATTTGCAAGGTGAGGAGCACAGTCGGGCTGAGTGCTGCCACTGAAATAATACAAGGCAAACTTTAACACTGACTTGAGAGATAGGTAAAAAAAAAAAAAACCCAAACAAACAAAACACTTACCAAGAAAAATAAAAAGCTTAAAAAACATACGGTAGACAAATAGCAAATAAAAGTAGATATCCAATCAAACCCACGTCTTGAAAAAGTCAACAATCACTGAAGCATATCAACTGCATGATATAGTCGTATCTATTTTTGGAAGTGGCTACATTTCTCGGCTCCATTCTTTCCTGTTTTATCTCAAATGACAATGTACAGCAACATTTTTGTTTTTATTGACTAGTAAGTTTGAAGAATCAAACAGTAAACTACTAATCAGACTTGAGTAATGATAGATAAAGTCATGATAGATAAAGTTGTGACACTATGTTATTGATACTAGATTAATAATGACAAATAAATAGAAGCCTGTCATGGTTGCAGAAATTAGAAATGACAACATTGAAATTAAATAAAAATTTGAAAAAAAAAAAAAAAAAAAAGCATCATCATCATCTGTGATTTTAAAATATTTTTTACCTCTTGAAATAAGTGTCCCCTCGATAAAATGAATTTATACATACATTAGCACACATTTTTAACACTTGAAATAAAGATTGTATTTCCAGAATTTCTGATTGCACAATTCTATACCATAAATTTAAGAAAATATGATCATTATTAATGTCAAAGTTAGGGATATATAATAAAATTCTAGTATTTGGCATATAGAAGGAAATTAACTTTTTAGAAAAATGTAAAGGGTCTATTTATCTATGGGTATTACTGAATATATATAATTCAATAATATACTCTAACAATTATTTATAAAAAGTTAATTTTCTTCTAAATAAAAAATACCAGGATTTTATTATTTCTAATAGAACATTATGCAATCAAAATTGATATTATTAGAAATCATTTATTAACAAAATCTACAACACTGAAACAAAATTGCATGAATATCTGTAAGTACTTAACACCCCACAAGAAACCAACTGTACGGCCACCTGCCTCCTATTACAAAAACTATCCAAGTTAGACGAACCAGACATGCAGGACACTGCTGGAGAAGCAGGGACGAACTCATAAGTGATGTACTCTTATGGACCCCTACATATGGCTGGACAACCAGCTCGAACATACATTCAGTAACTATGTGAGGATACGGGATGTAGTCCAGAAGACCTGCCAGAGGCGATGAACGATAGGGAAAAGTGGCGAGAGAGGGTCAGGGATATCCGTGCTACCAGCACGACATGATGATGATGATGATGACTTATTTTTTAACTTCTAGATATTCATATAATTTGGGTCAGCTTCATGAATTAGTCTGGAAGTTTTAAGAACTGAAAGTGATCTTTTTGAATAAGGCTTTGACCAGATTCTAAATCAGTTGTTGGAATGTTTGTTTGATAGATCATATAAAATCAAAAATATTGTCTAAGTAGAGTTAATTGGACAATTCAAATGACTTAAACAATATCAATAGTGGAGTGACTTTCCCCTACACAATATAAAGAAAAAGATTTAGTTACTTACCTCGAGCTTACCCATGCACTTCCCAGTTGATATATGATGATGTTCCCTTTGTTTCTGTTCACAAAGTTTCCGAAGGGATACCATCATGACTTCCAAGAGTTCCTCATTGCTTTGTGGATTTTCTTGCTACAAAATGCAAGCAGAACAATCAAGGAATAATATCACATTTCAAGTTGCCTTTTATGCAGAAAATTTCACAACTTAACCTAGAAGTCAATGCTACCTTGTGAGCTGGGGCTGTAGAATACACAGACAGCACCTTTGCAGAAGGGTAAGACCCTACCTTCAATGCCTGAGGATGCAATCCCAGTGGTTGAGTGGTCTGTGGTTCAAGTACTAAGTGGTCGTGTGACCTGCAACACTTCAGCCCTTACTTGGGCTAGACAGGCGGTCTGATCAATCAGCCAGTTATGTCAAGCCCTAGCACCTATAAAATTAAAACATGCAACTTTTTTTATTTCATAAGTGTTAGGTGGTGGCTGAGGATCAACTGCATTGAGAATAACAGTTAATGAAAATTATTCCTATCAATATATTAATACACATGAAATAATATAAAAGCAAAAAACAAATAGTCCACAATGGTTGATATGCCATTAAGCAAAATAACCAACCAATAAGAAGGGAAGGACCAAGAGTCAAGAAACATATCAGTCCACTCTATATACACACTATATGTGTGTGTGTGTGTGTGTGTGTGTGCATGCATGCATGCACACGCCACATATTCCACAGATTCATCAAGGATTCAACTAGTTTGGCACATTTTTTTTTTTCAAGTTCTTTTATTCCTTCCAAAAGCAATTCAATAAAAATGTTATTCCGTTCTTGGTTGAGCAAAGAACTTTTTAGTTCCCTGCATAGGTAACATATTTAACAATTAACTTTTTGAACCCCTAGCCTTTTGGCTATCAGATTCTTAGTATTTGAGCTCAAAAAAAAAAATTGCAAAAAGAGCACAAAACATTCAATTTCTGCTCCAGGGCACAGACAATTTTAAAAACTATTTAAAAAGTGATAAATAAAAATATATAAAAAAAATAATTCATAGAAAAAAAAATGTGAATGATTGCTTATCAAATCTTTTACTATTAGTACTTGACAAGATTGTTGAGATTGAATACTTTTACAGTGTATAGTAAAATACTGCAAAATATTGGGTGTACAGGTCCAGGGGGTTGAAATATAAGACTAGAGATTATAGATAAAGCTATTCATTTGATTTTAACAGAAAGAAAGAAAAATTAATTTAACTATATTTTTGAAATTATATTAAAAGATTAGAGTTTGGTTTGAGTGGGTTTTATGAGACAAAGTTTTTTTTTTTATATACCATATCATGTCTATACAAATAAATATTAAATATATGACTTGTAAACACATTTTGTAGATAACATTTTTAAATGAGCCTGGGCTCATCTTTTTTTTTTGTTGCTTACAGTTAAATGGTTTCAAGAATCACCATATAACAGTGAGAATTTAACATTGGTCATTTGTTCGCACACACTTAAATGCATATGAATAAAATTTATGAGCAAATAGTTTGTTGGTAATTTCATTTTTAAATGAGATAGAACTAATTTGATTTTTATCATTAAGGTTTTTCAGACTATTGTCTTCATCTTTATTGTTATTTCCACAATGTTTCGGCTGATATGTCCTCCGGCCTTCTTCAGGTGTTTGTCGAACTCAGGAACCTTCACGGAACTTCAAACTACGTCCTTTATTGAAACCACAGGGGTCGCCTGTTCTGATTCCGTTTGCCTGAACTTTTAAGACAATCATCTGAAGGTTGCAGGTTCAATCCTCACTACAGGTGAGTAATATACAGGAATACTTAACACTTGTACCCAGTTATGGCAAACGGAATCAGAACAGGCGACCCCCGTGGTTTCAATAAAGGACGTCGTTCGAAGTTCCGTCAAGGTTCCCGAGTTCGACAAACACCTGAAGAAGGCCAGAGGACATATCGTCCAAAACGTTGAGGAAATAACAAAGATGAAGACAATAGTCCGAAAAACCTTAATGATAAAAATCAACAAGCTTCGTCTCAGAAATTTAGACAACTAGAACTAATTTGTTTGCACACTAGCATTGTTACTGTGTCTACACAGTTAAATGCTTTCAATTATTGCTATCTACACCAATAATTCTTTTCAATATTAATCATTTGATTGTAGACAGTGAAGTTGTTACTAGTATTGCTATTTAACACTAATTATTCTATTCAACATAATTCATTCATTTGCACACATTCAAATCGTTCCAAATGTTTCTAGGCAACATTAATTATTCTGTTTTGCATACAGATTAATGGTTTCAAGTATTGCTATTTAACACTAATAATTCTAGTCAACATTACTCATTCATTTGCACGCAGTTAAAGGGTTTCAAGTATTGCTATGTATCATTAACAATTAGACAGTCATTTGTTTACACACAGTAAAATGGCCAAACACTTCTATTTCTAACAATTCACAAGTTCCAGAGACCTTTTGCCCAGGTTTCCTTGTCTAATGCTTGGGTTGATTACTCCATGCTTCCATCATCATCATCTTGTCATGCCATCATCATGGATATCTCTGACCCTCTCTCGCCACTCCTCCCTATCGTTCATTGCTTCTGGTAGGTCCCCAGGGCTACACCCCATATCCTCACAGAGCTGCTGTATGTAGGTTCGAGCTGGCCGCCCTGCTTTTGCACGGCCATGTGAAGGGGTTCATAGGAGTACATCACTTATGAGCTTGTCCCTACTTCTCCAACAGTGTCCTGCATGTCTGGTTCATCTAACTTGGATAGTTTTCGTGATGGGTGGAAGGTGACCGTACAGCTACTGCTTTGTGGGGTGTTGCCTCCAGGACTTGTTCAGTATTGCTTGCAGCATTCTTGTGTAGTTGCCATCCATGCTTTAGGCACCAGAATCTGAGTAATTTTTGTCTTCACCTCATGGGAGTCTATTCTTGCAAGGTACCTCTATACTAAACTGACCTTGTGTTACATTTGCCTCATGGAGATCCAAATAAATACCATAGACAGGAGAAGATACAGTTGGCATATTCAAAGCTCAGCTGAGAGGGCTCGGAAGACTAAATATTATATATTTAAACATTATTGTTTTTATTTTAAGATAAGAATCTAATGAATTTCACCTTCCATCGATTGTGCATTTCTGCAGCATCTTTCTCTGGTAATTGATGAATTCTTTGCTTCAAAAGATCAACAGCAGATGGAGCACTCAAGTCTAAAAAAAAATAAATAAATAAATAAAATAAAAATGAATAAATGAATAAAAAAAGGGAAAAAATATGGTTTTAATTTAAAAAAAACAAAAACAGGACAAATTACATAAAAACCTTTAATATAAATAAAACCTTACATATAACTGCATATAAACCTTAATACAAATAATCAGTGTTGCCATTCAGCTTTTTGTTAACGGAATTCAAAGTTCATGCCTCAACATAATTTAAAAAACAAAATTTTCTAATTTAATTCTTGCTTTAATGTTGATAAACATCAGTAGAGAATCATGGGTGTAGTGGAGGATGAGGGAAGAAGGTTATTTAAAAACATCCCCCCACCCCACTCACAAGACTGTCTATCGAAGAAGTCCCCAAAAAAGCTTTATGAATAGTAGTTTATTTTTTGCCTTTCTACTGACGTTATACAATAACAAATCTCAGTAAATGTTAGGAGCCAAACCTCCTACCCTACTCCCATATCTCTAGTCAACCCCCCACCAACCCATAGAAAATCTTTTCTTTGTTAAACATTTGTTTCATCATTTTTATTTTTATAAATGTTTTAGGAAATAAAAGATGCCAAAATACTACAAACCCTGACCTACTTCAAGATAAAAGATAAAAATCCATATTTGACATTATTTTCTATTAATAGCAAATATGATATTTTATAAGTTTTTATTACTGTCCTATAATATTTGTTATATTTGTGATATAAAATTTCAATACGAATGTGATAAATATGGATTTGGTTTGGTTTATTTGTTTAACAACATATCTAATTCAAAAATTTAATTCATTTCTAAATGTTTGATGATAAACAGAACTAAATTTTTAATGTTACATTGCCTTTTTTTTTTTTTTTTTTTAAAAGATTAGAATACTTTATATTTGTCCATAATCATCACTTTGCACACAATTATATAATATCAACTATTCTTATCTAATGGTAATAAATTACACACAATTGGTTTCATTGGCTTAGAGCATTCACCAAAAGCCAGGGAGACCAGGCTTCAATCCCAGGTTGAGTTATACCAAAGACTCAAAAAATGTTACTTGGTGCCTCCATGCTTAACATTCAAGGTATTTATAAGGTATGGATTAAAGCTAAAGTGGAGCATCCAGGGAAAAGAGTAGCATCCTTCCCTACACCTTGGTGTAGTAGCAATTGAAAAGGGAGCCTTCAGGTCACCAACTTTACTTTTTTTTATATGGTTTCAAATACCTATTCCTATTTGATAACATCACTCAATAAGTCCTGGGCCTGACATATAGATGGACCCACTAATAAAAAATCTATATAATTTTTATAAAGTACTAACCTTCAAATAGCATGTGTCAAAATTTGAGCAAATCAGATTATTAGTTTACAAATTACAGTTAAGTGAAGCTACTGTTGCAAATTTTCAAAACAATGAAAAAATCTGAATTTTGTGTATTGATAAAGCATTGCTTTCTGATGGAAAAAAAATACTGTTCAAGCAAAGCTATGCCTTGATAAGTGTTATTTGGACTCTGCTCCATTGGAAACAATAGTTAAGAGGTGGTATGTTTAACTTTAAATACGGTTGTACAGACATAAATGATTCTGAATCTTGCCCAAACTTGACAATTGTCCCGGAAAACGCCAAAAATCTCCACAAACTCATTTTGGCTGATCATAAATTGAAGTTGCATGAGATAGTAGAGGAGTTGAAGATATCAGAAGGCAGTGTATTCACCATTTTGCATGAACATTTGTCAATAAGAAAGCAGTGTTCAAAGTGGATGTCGTGTTTGCTCACAGCTGATCAAAAACAACAACATATTGACAATTCAGAGTGATGTTTGCAAGTGTTTCAATCTAACAAAAAGGAGTTTTTGCATAGATATGTGACAATGGATGAAACATGGATCTACCACTTTACTCTGGAGTCAAATCGGCAGTCAGCTGAGTGGACAGCAGCAGGTAAAAGTCGTCCAAAGCAACGAAAGATGCAAACATCAGCATGCAAAGTTTTGGCCTCCGTATTTTGAGATGTGCAAGGTATTTTGTTCATCGATTACCTTGAGAAAGCAAGAACCATCAATAGCAAATATTATATAGCATAAATGGAGCATTTGAAGGAAGAAATTGCTAAAAAATGGCCAAAAATGAAAAATAAAGTGCTATTTCACTAAGACAATACACCATATCACAAGTTAATCGCAACAAAGGCAAAACAACATGAATTGTACTTCGAATTGCTTCTGCACCCACCCTATTCTCCAGAGTTGGCCCCCAACAACTACTGGTTGTTTGCAGACCTCAAAAAAATGCTGCAGGGAAAGAAGTTTGGCTCCAATGAAGTGATATTGGAAACTGAGGCATATTTTGAGACCAAAGACAAATCATTCAACAAAAAAGGCAACAAATTGTTAGAAAAGTGTTGGAATCAGTGTATCACCCGAGAAAGAGACTATGTTGATGAATAAAGTCAAATTTTGCCAAAAAGCTGTTGTTTTATTAGTTAGGCCCAGAACTTATTGAGAGATGTGCTAATAATCATTTTTTTGCTCACAATTATAGTTTCAAGTGACAAATAATAATTCTTAGCAGATGATTATAGCTTTGAGTAACTATTCTTAATCCAAATAATCTATAATTACATGGTATCAAGTAGTCCTAATAGAATAATTTTCAGATCTATTTGACCCATAGATGGGACCCTCACAGGTACTACCATTCCAGATCAGAGTGGTCCTGGGAGTAATGGCAATGAAGGAGTAACTCCATACTACCCAGAGCTCCCAAATTGGAGCTTCACAACCAAATATAGTTTAATAGCATACACAGGATACCCTTATTTTTGGTGGCTGAAGGGATCTATACATCTATAGAGGGTGCAGTCAGTGTATTCTAAGCCCAACCCATAGGGTTTTCCTTTTTAACACTAACAATTCATACATAATTACTTGGTTTAAAGTAACTATTTTTTATTTGATGATAATCATTTGTTTGTACAGTTTTAAGGATTTCTAATAACAAAATTTGCAAGCGATTATGGTTTGGTTTGGTTGGTTGGGTTTTATGGCATATCAACCTTTGTAGGTTATTTAACACCAAATCCATTTTTATGTAAATAATCAGTTCTATTTCAAACAATTCAGTTTAGTATCAGTAAACAGTTTAATTGTCAAAAACATTTCTATTTCAAACTATTCAATTTATTCAAACAGTTCTAATTCAGCTAATTCAGTTTAGTATAAGTACAGATTTTGTTTACACAGTAAAATGTCAAAACAGTTCTATATTAAACAAATCGATTTTGTGTAAGTACAGTTTCAATGTCAAAAAACGGTTCCATTTCAAATGATTCAGTTTAGCATAAGCACGCAGTTTAAATGTAAGTATGGTTTAATTGTCAAAAACATTTCTATTTCAAGCTACTCAGTTTAATCAAACAATTCAGTTTAGCATAAGTATGCCGTTAGTTCTATTTAACCCATAGATAGGGACCTGTCAGGTGCTACCATGCTGAGCCGGAGTGGACCTGGGAGCAATGGCAATGAAGGGGTGTTCCGCATTCCCCAAAGCCCCAGCATTACTGGAACCTCACCATCAGAATTTTAGTGTCATATCTAGGACACTCATTGGGTGGGGGTCTAACCCCTCTGCAGAGGTGCAGTCAGTGTATTCTACAGCCCCAGCTGACTGGGCAAGGTTTGGTTAGGCTTATGGCATATGTAATTACTGATTAGGTTATTTGGTTTAATGGCATATCAACCCTTAATGGTTATTTAATTCCAAATCCTATTTATATGTATGATTTTAAGTGAATAGTTTAAAAAGGTAAGAAATTTTTAAATGAGCCAAACTTCATTTGTTTGCACACAGTTAAATGGTTTCAAGTAGTGTTATCTAATCCTCATAATTCAATTTAATCATTTGCTTGCACTTAGTTAAATGCTTTCAAATATATGCTGTCTTATACTAATAGTTCTATTACCAATAATTCAATTTAATTTTAATCATTTGCTTACATACAGTGAATGGTTTCAAGTACAGCAAATAATTAAACAGTTTAATTTGACCCATGGATGGACTCCTAACAGGTACTACTGCTCCAGGTCAGAGTGAACCTAGGAATAATAGCAATGAAATGGTACTCCATATTTCCCAAAGCTCCAGGACTCCAGCCTCACAATCAGATGGTTTAGGGTCTTTAACAGGACACTCATTGGGGTGGGTGTCTTACCCATCTACAGAGATGCAGTTGGCACAATCTAAAGCCATAGCTGATCATGTTGTATAACTACTGGAAAACAGTTGTAAAGTTTGTAGATCAAAATTATAAGTTATTCTTCACAGCACCCTCTGAAACTAAATACTGAAATGTAAGTCCTTGACCATAGATAGTCAAAAAGGGAGATTTTTAATGGCATGTCAACCCATCTAGGGTTATTTTATGCTTCAAGGTTCATTATACATAAATATCTACATTTTTTGTAAAGATTTTTTAAGGGTTTTTTTTTTTTTTTGGCACAGTCCTAATAAATACAAATATTTAAACAGATTTATTAGACTCATAAATGGGATAGTAACAAGTACTACAAATTCGTGTCAAGGTAGAACCGAGAACAATGATAATGAAGGGATACTCCACATTCCCCATATCTCCAGAACTGGATCTTCCCTATCAAATGCAGTGTTGTATAATACCTAGGGCACTCCTTTTTAGAAAAGTCTTACCTGGGAGATATAGTTAGCATAGTGAAAGGGCATGAGGGAGATCAAGGAAATCTGTTCATTCATAGACACAAAATTTATTGATGTAGTAATATATGAATAAGTAATGAAATGAGTAATTAAAATTGATACTTTTTTAAAAAAAAACTTACCATTAATTTCTTGGCATAATTTCTGCAGTTGGTGCAAGGGGCACATAGTGCAAATCTGATTCATATGGAGCTTGTTTTGTTCAAAAGCAGATTTGAAGGCAGATTTTACTGACATCATTATTTCATCAACCTGGAATAAAAGAAAAGAAAAAGAGAAAAAAATAAAACAAGGTTTGTGGTTTTGTCAGATATTTTGAGATACTTTTCTTGGACAATCCACATTTTTATTTGCATACTAGATGACCAGTGAACCCAGTTATTTCCCCATTGTAACAGCAGTCCATGATACTGATTCTTCTATTTAGGAAGGAGTGAAGGGTTCTAATTAGCGTTTTATAATTATTTCCATTATATCAAGAATTTTGATGATTAAAAAAAAAAGAAAGAAAAATGATGCTCAATGCAAACAAAGACTATAAAATTATAATTCAGTTAGACACTGGACTGTAAATTGTTTTATTCTCTAGAAGTGTTTCAAGTGTACTACTCCGATAGAATTATAACTATATACTATTTTTGTAGAGTAATAATTATATATATATTATACATACACACAAACATACGCACGACCAGTGCCAAAGTCTCATACCCCACCCAAACTATGATATGCCCCCCTCTACTCACTGCCAATTTTCATAAAGTAGTATTCAAAGAAAATATATTAAACTCACCCTTTCAAGACCCAAAACTGGCTTGCCAGGTTGGGAGGTTCAGGATAGCATGCGCTATGCGCTGGCTGTGTGTGTGTGTATATATATATATATATATATATATATATATATATATATATATATATATATATATATATATATATATATATATATATATATCGCATACATGCATGCAGGCACATATACATGCATAGATATGTAAGTGGTTGCAGCTAAATTATTTTGTTTATCTAAATGTATCACATTGAAATGAACTGACTCATATGAAGCTATTTGTTGGTTCAGAGCAGACAAACTTCATGATATATATCATAATCTGGATAAAGCTGTTTGCATTTCACATAATGTAAATACCCTTCAGAAAGGTATGAATCCAACTATTCTTTTTCCAGCTGTGAGTAAATAGTAAGGTAGATTGGGCTCTTTAACCTAATTATGGCACCCGGTATAGGAGAAGGAAAACTCTGTAGTTGAACCTGGTAAACTCTACTTAAAAACTGACCTTGTGTCACATCAACTGGACATTGGCCTAGCGGTTAGAGTGTTTGCCAATGGCCCGGGAGACCTGGGTTCAATCCCAGGTCGAGTCATACCAAAGACTCAAAAAAATGGTACTTGATGCCTCCTTGCTTAACACTCAGCATTATAAGGTACGGATCAAGGGTAAAGTGGAGCAATCCAGGAAAAGGAGTCGCGCCCTCCCCTACACCTTGGTGTAGTAAGCTATCGAAAAGGGAGCCTTCGGGTCACCCTCGACTATGGTCGCCAACTTTACTTACTTTTAAATCTTATACACATGGCCTTGTGCTAAATAAAAGCTGCATTTAGTTTGTAAGAGTATCTCACATTGTGTACCATAATTATTTGCGTATCACACATATTCATAATTAGGTGCCTGTGGTGTAATGGTAATCGTCACAGGATATGGACACGGCGACACGAGTTCAAACCTGGACTTGACTGATTGCATTTCACATAGCACTAATACTCTTGGGAAAGGTATGAATCCAAATATTCTCCCTCCAGCTAAGGGTAAATAGTAGGGCAGACTAGGTTCTTCAGCCTTGGTGAGGCAACTAGTCTAGGAGAAGGAAAACTCTGAATTCAAACCTGTTAAACTCCGCTTAAAAAATTGACCTTGTGGAGGGGTTGGGTAAATATGATCACACATATTCATATATAACATATCTCTAACTTAGGACAATGAAATTAAAAAAAACGATTGCCCAGTCAGCTGGGGCTGTAGAATACACTGACTGCACCTCGGCAGAGGGGTAAGACCCCCCCCCAACGAGTGTCCTAGATATGACATTAAACAATCTGATGGTGAGGTTCCAGCAGTGCTGGAGCTTTGGAGAATGCGGAGTACCACTTCATTGCCATCGCTCCCAGGTCCACTCTGGCTTGAAGTGGTAGCACCTGATAGGGCCCTATCTATGGGTTAAATAGAACTAACAGCATACTTTTGCTAAACTGAATTGTTTGTGTAAACTGAATAGCTTGAAATAGAAATGTTTTTGACAATTAAACTGTACTTACATCTAAACTGCATGCTTATTCTTAACTGAATTATTTGAAATAGAACTGTTTTTCGACATTAAAACTGTATTTACTCTTTACTGTTTATTGTACACAGAATTGTTACATATAACTGCTTGAATAGTTTGAAATGGAAATGCTTTTGACAATTGAACTGTGTACTTATGCTAAACTGAATTGGTTTTGATAGAACAGATTATTTACATAAAAATGGATTTGGCATTAAATAACCTACAAAGGTTGATATGCCATAAAATCCAACAAACCAAACCAAACCAAAAAAAACTAAAAAGCATTCACATATATAATAAATGCTTGATGTTTTAAAGTTTGTAGCAGTAACCTAAATTTAGCATTTATTCAACATTTTATCTATTCGTACTGACTAAAAATGAGAATTTACATAGTTTATGTTTTAATGTTATAGCAAAACCTGATCAAAGTGTTGTCCCAGTTTGATTAAATGAGTTTTAATGGAATATCAACCTTTGTAGGTTATTTAATGCCAAATCCATTTTTATACTTATAAACAGTTTTATTTCAACCAATTCAGTTTAGCATAAGTACAGTTTGTCAAAAACATTTCTCTTTTCAGCTATTCAATTTAGTCAAACAGTTCTATTTTAAACAATTCAGTTTAGAATAAGTATAGTTTTTTTGTTTACACAGGCAAATGTCAAAACAGTTCTATTTCAAACAATTCAGTTGAGCATAAGTATGCAGTTTAGTTCTATTTGACCCATAGATTGGACCCTATAAGGTGCTACCACTCTGGGAGCAATGGAAATTAAGGTGGTACTCTGCATTCCCAAAAGCTCTAGCATTACAGGAACTGCACCATCAGATTGTTTAGTGCCATATTCAGGACACTTGTTAGGGAGGGAGTCTTATCCCTCTGTAGAAAATGCTATGAAGCATATTGAACAAACCCTGGAAGCAACATTCCACAAAGCAACAGCTGTGAGGCCACCTACCTCCCATCTCTAAAGCCAATCCAATAAGATGGACAAGATATGTGGAACATTGCTGGAGAAGTAAGAATTAACTAATAAGGGATGTTCTCCAATGGATCCCTTCACAAAGACGTGCATGTGTTGTGTAACATATTGACCTTCGACTGAGCCATCAATTAAGAAACAGGTGCATCTGGTCGAAGATATTCAAATATCACCTTGACCTGTGGACAGGTTGAATTTGATGCGACGCCCACAGGAAGCAGGTGGGCGTCAAACAATTATATAACCAGGTGCCACAGATGGTTTGGGATAGTTGGAGTTCGAGTTGCAGTTCAGTTCAGTTCCAGTCACAGTTGCCCGTGGAGCGAGAACCATCTCCAGATAGAGGACTCGGGCCCTCAGGACACTAGTTGAGTAGCCCAGCAGAATGAGGAAGAAGTGCTGCTATAGTCAAAGGAACTTGGGGTCAATATGTGGCAGTCTGCTCCATCTCCAACTCACCTCTCACACAACCAACATCAACCCTTTCGAGAACAAAGTGTGAGAGGTATATTTTTATAAAGAAGTGTGTTCATTCGTTCATTGAAGTCTGTAAATTATTGTTGACTATGTTTCTGCACATAGCTGTATATGTATAGTTGTATGTGGCTATACAACAGTTGGACGACCAACTAGAACCTATCTACAACAGCTTTATACAGACAGAGGATGTAGTCTAAAAGACCAGCCAGCAGCATGACATAAGGATGATATTACATCTTAAGACACAAAATTTACTTAGTATTTTGAGCAAATTTACCATATGCTTAGTAAATGGTTACTAATTAATTTAGTTTATCTTCACCCATTTCAATGTTCTCCACACAGAATTGTTCCTTATCTTGACCAATCCTCATTAGAGACAAATTCCTCATAGAATTCCTTCATTATTTAAACGTTCATCATTTCAAGATGGAAGGATAACAAACAAACAAACAGTTAAATGGCAGGGGTGGGGTGTTGTCAGGTGGTAAAGTGTAATTTCTTTTTAATTTTCTTCACAGACTGTAAAACAATCTGTCAGCATTATCAGTACGCAAATAGAGAAACCAAAAAATCTTAATGATTTCATTTTATTTCGTTTTGGATAATATTAAAAGATTAGAAACTTTGGTATCTTTGTTTAATGGCATATCAACATTGTTGGGTCAATAATACCAAAGCCATCCTTGTAGAAGAACAGTGATATGATTTAACCCATAGTTAGGGGTGATAAGGAGGCTCATACCTTTCCCAAGGGTATTAGTCAGAAAGTGAATAGAATAGTGAGAGTGGAGTTTAAACTCACTAAGATGTTACATTCCCGCATATTAGCCACTACACCATGGGGACTCTTACCTGGCAATGAAGCAGTCACCACATTCCTCAGATCTCCAGAAGTGGAGCCTCACCACCAAATGCAGGGAGGGGGATCTTACCCCTCTGCATGAGGACCCAGTCACCATTACACTGACTTTGAGGCTGTAGTCCAACACTTTAGCAATCACCCCACAGGGACTACCCTGGATTAGAAACTAAGTTATTTTTCACCTCATTTTTTATATAGACACCTTGAACAATTAAGAAATGCACCAATGATAAAGAGATTTAAAAAAAAACAAAAAACTGTGGCACCCTCTGAATTATTTCAAATTCTGAAGACCAAAAATCAGTACTATGTTTATACAGCTTTGAAAGGCATGAACTCAAAACTTGTGATACATTGTTTGACTGTTGTTTCATGTAGTTTTTTTTATATGACATGAGATTTTATTTAAGTGCTTTAAATAAAATCTCCCCTCACTATAATTAGAATATAATACATGTAAGCACTTATCCTCAGATGATGACAGCTGTATTATGGAGAAGGGGTAATCAAATATTTCTGCTAGCTTATATGCTTTTTATATGGGGGTATTAGAGATGTAATGGTAACTGTTATAGAAAATGGACATGATGAGCTGAGTTCAAATCCAGGAAAAGGCTGTCTGCATTTCCTATAGTGCTAATACCCTTAAGAAAGGTATACATCCAACTATTCTCTCTCCAGATATGGGCAAATGGTGCGGGCAGATAGGGCTCTTTAACCTTGGTATGGCAAGCGGACTAGGAGAAAGAAAACTATTAAACTTTATTTAAAGATGGACTTTGTGTCACATCCTGCTCGGGTGCAGTTTGGTGTCATACCCATGGGGTGAGGATCTTACACTCCTGCAGAGGTTGCAGTCAGAATATTTTCAGCCCAACCAAAAGGGCAAATATACTTCATTTAATGGCATATCAACATTTGTAGGTTATTTAATACCTTAGCCATCCTTGTAGAAGAACAGTAGTAGCACTAACTCATAGCTGGGTTCTGTAATGGTGAAGTTATTCTTAACAAAATTCTAAATCATTGCCAATCGACTGTAAATTTATGGGTATTCATGAATGGAATCCTTAGTATGAAGTTGGTTCAGGTGATTTTATTTTTACATATTAAGAAATATTCAATCAGATTTACGAGAACATATTCTACTCTTGGTAGCAATCACTTATCTTTTCAATTGAAAAGCTTAACTGAAACCGAAACATGTATTTTACAAGTCCAATTATGACTGACTGAACAATTTTCCATCACCTGACAGTAACAACAGTAAAAACAAAAAATTAGGATCTTCTGGGTATGAGACAAAAACTTCATCTAATGCTGAAACTCCAGTTCTCAAGGTAACCCTTAATTGTCATTACTCTCAGGTCCACTTTGACCCAGAGTGGTTATACCTGTTGGGATCCCATATATGGGTTAAATAGTTCTGTTGGAAAATT
Organism: Sepioteuthis lessoniana; assembly: GCA_963585895.1. Taxonomy (NCBI): domain Eukaryota; kingdom Metazoa; phylum Mollusca; class Cephalopoda; order Myopsida; family Loliginidae; genus Sepioteuthis; species Sepioteuthis lessoniana. The sequence continues at coordinate 85,660 of CAUZXS010002228.1, forward strand.
GTGAACTAGATAGGGATACTTGCATTCATATAACTATGTGCAAATTATTTGTATTAAAAATAGTTACTTGAAGCTCTAGTTGTTTGCAAATTATTACTAGTTACTTAAACTATATAAGAGAAAAAGAAAAGGCAATGAATTCCCCAATAAGGGTTGGAATAAAATCAGCCAACCAGAACTTTGCAGTGGCCAACATACTAGACCGCCATGTCACAGTAAGCAAGTGTCAACTCCAGTCACGCTATTGTGTTCACTTTCAGATTAATAGTCTTGGGAAAGGCATGAACTCTAATTCCCTTCACCTAATTATGGGTTAAATAGTACCATTACTATTCTTCTTCAAGGATGGCTTTGGTATTAAATAACCAACAAAGTTTGATATGCCATCAAAAAGAAAGAACTTTAGAATGCCTCACTATAGTTAAATGGCCCACAAGCAAGTCTTGCAGATCAATTAGTAAGTGTCTTATACTTGCAACCATGAGCCAGATTGAAACTGACTTATGGCCAAGACACTAAAAGCACCTAGTTACCACTGTTGTTAAGCAGTGATGGGCCTGTTCAGCTTTGAGATAAGTGTGTATCTACCCAATCCCTTTCGTCACAAGCTTGATGTAACACAAAGTCAATATATAAGCAGGATATAGCTGGTTGGTTTGAATTCACAGTTCTCTTTCTCCTAGATTTATCACCTAACCAACTATTTACCCATAAATGCAGAGGAGAGAACAGATGGATCCATGCCTTTCCAAAAGGCATTATAATGAAATGATATGCAAATGGCCTTATCCTGGATTTGAACTTGGATCTTTCCTATATTGATGATAGTTACACAAAGCCATGCCCCCTCCACTTTTAAGATAGGTCACCATTCAGAACAGCAGATACTGCAAGCAACCATGTGTGTTAGACTAAGCAAAGTTTAGTAAATGACAGACAAAAAAAAGGAAGGAGGAACATGTTCTGACAAATTAACTTTAAAAGGGAAGAGTTTTTAGCTTTTTTTTTAAAACTCATTCTTGGAAATCAAATCACTATCAAAGTAATGTATTTTAAACCTTTACAAGTGTTTATTCTCCAAACCAAATTTAATCTATGGTGGTTCTGAAGTTTACACAATAAGCAAAAAGGTGACTATCAGCTCTGAGATGTGCATAGAGAAAGAACAACCAAGTAGATAAGAATTTAATGAAAAGCTTCATATTCTTCAACAGTCAATTAAAAGTCCTAATTTTACTACCAAGAGATGACTAAGGTCTTAAATTTTCTAGAAAGAATGTTGTTTACTGTAACTGGTGCAAATCCCAAACTATGAATTGGTATGTAGTCTTCCTCATGACATGACTAAAGTTTCTAAGATTAAAGCTTGGATAATGATTATATGATAATAATTGGATAATGTGCATTTTTATTTTATATTATAAGAATTTTGATTGTCTAAGATTAAAGCATGGATAATGATTTACAGGAAGTACTGAGATTTCATTACAAATATAATCCCTGACAAAGTTTTTTTTTAAGCACTCCTCTTGATCTCATTTAGTTTAAAAAATATACCAGTTTAATTTATTAAAAAGTTTTCATTGATTATTTTAATGATATAAAGATAAACCATATAATGATGAAATTCTAAGTTGTGTGTATGTAATGGGAAATATATGGTTGGTTGGTTTGATTTCTTTGTTTATTAGTATAACAATCTTTGTGGGTTATTTAATGCCAGAACCATCTTTGAAGAAGGACAGAAGTGATATTATTCAATCCATAGCACTGAGGAGGATAAGGGGATTCATACCTTTCTCAAGAGTATTTCTCTGATTTTGAGGCAGCAGTCTAGCACCTTAGCCATGAGGAATCCCCACTTTAATGCGTGTGTCTATAATGGCATATTTTTAAGATATGGTTAATTGGGTTTTATGGCATATCAACCTTTGTAGGTTATTTAATGCCAAATCCATTTTTATGCAAATAATCAGTTCTATTTCAAACAATTCAGTTTAACATGAGAACACAGTTGAATTGTCGAAAACATTTCTATTTCAAGCTGTTCAGTTTGGTTAAACAGTTATTTCAAACAATTCAGTTCAGTTCAGTTTAAGTATGCAGTTTCGAGGTCAAAACAGTTCTATTTCAAGCAGTTCAGTTTAGCATAAGTACACAGTTTAATTGTCAAAAATATTTCTATTTCAAGCTATTCAGTTTAGTCAAACAGTTTTAATTCAAACAAATCAGTTCAGCATAAGTATGTAGTTGAGTTCTATTTAAATCCATTTTATACAAATAATTCTAAGAAAAAAAAAAATGTATTCATTTCTATTTCAGACAATTCAGTTTAGCATCAGTACACAGTTTAATTGCAAAAAACATTTCTATTTCAAGCTATTCAGTTTAGTATAGATTTTATTTACACAGTTAAATGAATGAAAGATATATGCATATGAAGTGTGTCTGAAAAGTAACAGGACTGGTGTTTAAAAATTCAAACAAAGTACATAGTTTCCTCTTGAAAGTAAATAGTACCACAACTGTTCTTCTCCATCAAGTCTAATGCACTTTCTGATCCTTGTCTGTTACCCTTCTATGAACTGCTGGAAGGATTCTTCTGGGATGCTTCTCAGCTAAGTCATTATAGCTTTCTTGATGGCCTCCAAATCTTCAAAACAGGTCCCCTTGATGATTTCCTTGAGCTTAGGGAAAAGAAAAAGTCAGATGGAACAAGATCAGGTGAATAGGGGGTTTGTTCCAGAATGGTGATGTTATTCTCATCCAGGAATTGCTGGATACTCAGGGTATCATGAGCAGGTGCATTGTAAAACAGCCATGGTTTGTCCTGCCACAACTTGTCTCTTCCTGCACACTGAGAGAAGCATACAATGCAGGATCTTCTTGTAAACTTATTAATTCATCATCTGGCCTAGTGGCAAGAACTTGCTATGGACAATGCTGTTCACAGCACAGGTGATCAACATGACTGACTTGACCATATTTACCAACCCCTCCGCTCGGGCAGGATATGACACAAGGTCAATTTTTAAGCGGAGTTTGACAGGTTTGAATTCAGAGTATTCCTTCTCCTAGACTAGTTGCCTCACCAAGGCTGAAGAACCTAGTCTGCCATACTATTTACCCATAGCTGGAGGGAGAATAATTGGATTCATACCTTTCCCAAGTGTATTAGTGCTATGTGAAATGCAATCAATCTCGTCCAGGATTTGAACTCGTGTCGCCGTGTCCATTCCCTATGACAATAACCATTACACTTGACTGTCTTGTTTTCTTCAGCCTTGCCAATATTAAAGATTTCCACTGTTTTCAGTGTACTCAAAAATCCATGTCTCATCACCAGTGATGACTATGAATCAAGTCTGGTTCAGTTTAAAGACACCTGAGGTGCACCTTCTGATCATCCTTCAGCAGTTTTGGTACCAATTTTGCACAGGCTTTTCGCATACCCAAATCTTTGGTGATAATCTTCCAAACACTTTCTTTTTCATACCCAGCTGACTTACAGTCAACTGACAATTGCCACACACCACCTGCCTTATCTCCTTTAATGTTCACTGCAGGCCTCTTGCTCCTGGGTTTATCTTTCACCTCTCTTTAAAGCTTTTGCGCCCCTCAAAAACATGTGCAACACTTATCTCCATACACTTGCTGAAGCATTTTAAGTGCTTGTGCAGGAGTTTTCTTCAACTGGACCCAAATTTTTTATGTCCATTTGTTCCTCAGTGCTCATAGCTGAACAAACTGAAAAAGAGGTGTAATTTGCTTATCCCTCTTTCAACCATAGCTCTCACAAAACACCTAGTCCTATAACCTCGTGATCAGATTGCTTAATGTCATATCCAGGACACTTGTTGGCAGAGGGTGGGGAATTTTATCCATCTGCAGAGATGCAGTTGGTGCATTCTACTGCCCCAGCTGACTGGGCTATGAATCTATTGGGTTCCCATAGTAACATTGTCCTATGATAATGAAGCTTCTACTTAAAAAATGACATTCAATGAAAATGTAAACATCAAAAATTATCATTCGGTTGCAAGTTGGAATGGAAGTGGGTTTATTCTGTAAGTTAGAGCATTTCAAACATATCACTCTAATAAAAGTCTTGCTATAATGTGCTTTTTTTGCTAGATTATAGTGAAATGAAATATACAAATCTAATCATTATTCAGTTGCAAAGTGGACTGGAAGCTGTATGAGCTTAGATTATTTAGAAATTCCAATCTGCTATGGGGTTCCTGGTACGAGCTCAAATTGACTTACAGGTACACTCTGCTCTTGTTTCTTAATGTTTCTAACACCTCTTGTTTTGAGCCTCTTTGCCCTCACCTGAGAATTTAAATTTTTTTTTTCATACACATATGAACTGTGATTCCACATTTGCTGTTCTGCAACCTCAAGTCTAACATGTAAAAAGTCATCTGACAAGATGGAAAGTATAATATAATAATAAATAAATTTATAATGACAACTTAACCATGTTTGAGTTTCCTTCTAATTGCACAAAATAAATATATATATATATATATATATATATATAAATCCATTGGGTTCCTCTAGTAACCCTGATCCAGGATCATAATACTTCTATTTAGAAAGGAGAAAAAGATTTGAATTAGCATTTTATAGTTATCTCAGTTATATTGAAAATTCAAAGGAGTAAAAAAATGACATTCAGTACAAATGTACTAAATTATCATTTATTTTTAAATTGAACTGGAAATTGTTTTATTTTCAAAGAGTATTTGAAGTGTATTCCTCTTTAAAAAATATCTTACAAAGACATCATTTTTGCTGGTTCACAGCTATATATAAGTATATAAACATGAAAATTTTAATGAAGTAAAGAATAGAAATAAATGTAGTATTTTAAGGTGTTTACTATTAAATTTAAGTATTTAAGAAAAAATGTTTCATAGTTGAATAAATAATGGCAACTTTTAAAAAAAATGTTTCCTTGGTCTTAACAGAAATTTCTTTTAATCCTTCATTTGTACCTTTAAAAATGTGTCCCAAACTAGGAGCTGTTTTAAATAACCAAATATTAACATTTTCTTATTACAGTTAAAATAGTTACTCATGCAAAAGGGAAACGAAGTAAAGAAAAATGCTGAAGAAAGTCCTACTGCAAATTATTTCCTATAAAAATTCATATTTAAAAATCTGGATTGACAGAGTTTAAAATATTTGAATTAAAAATCTGTCTCACTTGTCATAAAATAGCATAACAAATACAATGACAATTTAGTAAACACAACTTAAAGCTAGGAATTTGTTGATAATCAAATTTTCATCTTTTCCTTATTGTTTCTTGTTCTGTATTTCAAAACAAATTTATCAACTTTCTGTCAATCTAACATAGTCAAAAGCTGAGAGTTTGTTGATAATAAAGTTTCTATACCTTTTCTTCATTGTTTGTTTTTTAAAAAAAAAAAAAAAAAATAAATAAAAAAATAAACTCAGTACAATATATATATATATATTTTTTTTTTTTTTTTAGTGGGAGTCATGGATGTTGATAGGTCTAATGAATGACTTTATCCTATTAAAAAAAAAAAAAAAAAAAGCAAAAGCAGACGATACCCCACAGAAACAATTACAGATGCAGACTACATAGATGACATAGTATTTCTGGAAAATATATCTACCCAAGCCAAATTCCTACTGCACAGTCTGGAGTAGGCAGCAGGTGGCATTGGCCACCATGTAAATGCAGACAAAATGTAGTATATGAGTTTTAATAAAAAAGGAGACATCTCCACCCTAAATGGTGGTTCTCTGAGATTAATGGACAAATTCATGTACCTCGGAAGCAGCATCTCATCGACTGAAAATGATATCCATATGCGACTAGCAAAAGGCATGGACTGCTATTGATAGGTTATTCGTCACATGGAAATCTGATAGAATAAAATGTAATTTCTTCCAAGCAGAGATTGTGTCAATTCTACTATGTGGATGCACCACATGGATGCTGACTAAGCGTATAGAGAAAAAGCTTGATGGTAACTGCACAAGAATGCAATGAGCCATATTGAATAAATCCTGGAAGCAACATCCCACAAAACAGTAGCTATACGTACACTTACCTCCCATCTCTAAAACCATCCAAATAAGATGAAAAAGACATGTGGGACACTGCTGGAGAAGTAAGGATGAACTCATAAGTGATATTCTCCTACGGACCCCTTCACATGAACAGGGGGTGTCCTCGTGGTGTAATGGTTAAAGCGATGGACTGTGGAATCGTAATACGTGGGTTCGTACTCCAGTTGCGCTATTACATTCACTTTCGGGCAAATACCCTTGGGAAAGGTATGAACCTCCTTATCCTCCCAGCTATGGGTTAAATAGTACCATTACTGTTCTTCTAGGAGAATAGATTTAGCATTAAATAACCTAAAAAGAGTTGATATGCCATGAAACCAAGAAACCAACCAAGATTCACATGAACACGCAAGTGATGGCCGACCAACAAGAACTTATCTATAAACAGCTCTGTATGGACATAACATGTAATCTTGAAAACCTGCCAGAAGTGATGGAAGATAGAGATGAATGGCAAGAGAGAGTCAGGGAAATCCATGCTAGCAGCATGACATGATGATATAGAGATTTTTTTCTAAAAACAATCTTGAATATTGAAATCTATCCATGATATTTTCCACAGGTAATAATGACAGACAGTGTAGACTATTTAGCCAGATCTTGCATCTTTCACTTTCTTCTCTTAACTTTTATACTTCAGTGTTCTTTCCTTGCATTATTGTGTGTCCTTTTCCTCTCATTTCTTTGTTTCAAACTTGTTCTTTTTCCTCTCTGTGTTTTCTTCTTTTTTTCCTCAGTGTCAGTCCATATATTAAGAATCTTATCATTTATGACTGGAACTAATGTTAGTCTGAATTTACCCAACCCCTCAACCATAAGCAGGATCAAGGTCATTTTTTGGTGGAGTATAGCTGGTTCGAATTCAGAATTTTCTTTCTTTCTCAACTGAGTGCTTTACTGAGGCTAAAGACACAGTCTGCCTCATTATTTACATATAACTAGAAGATGAAAGAGAAGAATTCATGCCTTTCATGCTGGGTTTAAAAAAGTTCTCATTAGTAACTGTTATGTTTGACAGTTTTATACAGTGAGAATTGTTCTAAAGTTACATTTCCAATGGAAATTTTGAAAATTGCTTTACATACTCGGTTGCCTTATACATCATACAAAGGTGAGTCAAAAGTTTTGCAATATTTTGTTAGCATGTGGTATAATTTAGCAGCTACAGATGATTTAGCCAAGGTTGTGAAGGTGACAACACTGAACTGTGAGATGCCAAGCTCGCTGGATACTCTAAGTGCTACAAGCAAGATTTACCGCTATGGCTTGGAGCAGTCTCTCAATCCATGGTTTTAGACTTTATCTGATTATCGACTGTACTGTGACCACTGAATCATCACCATTCATACAACTAATGTTTTTGGTTTCTTCTGGGGCTTTATGAACCAGGTTTTGGTTTCTTTGTTGGCATATCATTTTTCATGGATTATTTAATGTCAAAGCTATCTTTGAAGAAGAATAATAGTGGTACTATTTAACCAATTGCTGGCTCATATCTTTCCCAAGGGTATTAGTCTGAAAGTGAATGTAATAGCATGACTGGAATTTGAACTTGCTTACTATAATGATGCTGTCCAGCACTTCAGCCACTACACCACAAAGCCTCCCTACTTCCCATTAAGGCCCAGTTTGAACTCATAAAGCCTAAGTTCTGAGTTAGACTGTTACACATTCATCTGTACGGCTTTCAAAATCTCAGAGTGAAGCAATGCACAAAGTGTCAGCTTACCAACAATTCTACCAACCACTATGGATATCTCCAGGGTTCTAACAGCTTCAGTCACAATATACACACTGCAAGTTAGCACATACCAAAATAGAGCAAAACTTGACTCCCTTTCATAAAAAGTAGAATCGAACCGTTAAAAGGATTAATGTTATTTAGCTATAAAGAACATTACCTCTATCAAGACTTAAAAATGGTTCAAGTTCTCAAAAAAATATAATCAGAAAAATAAATAGAAAAAAAAAATCAGTCAGTGTTACTAACTTAAATTATGCACATAAGGTGGGTTTTCAGCAAGTAATATAAATTCTATGAATGGGACTTGACATTGAGCTTCATTGCCACAGAAATAAAGTTTCTAATATCTGCTTAAACTATAATTAACTGAATAAAGATGTTGCCTTTAATGAAAGACAGCTATATAGAAAAAAAGTAGGAGAGATAAAAAATAGAATATTCCTTAAAAAAAAAAAAAAAATGAATAAATAAAATAGCTGACAAGGTTTTCCAACAGTTTAATATAAAAAAAGTGGCTGACAAGATTTTTTCTATGGTTTAATATAAACAAAACACTAAAGGAAATAAATGCCATAACAAAAAATTAGAGGTTAAGAACAACATATCTATCAAAGGTACTTAAAATTTGTGTTTTCCTCATATTGAGATGTCAGTAAGTATATCAATGGCATTTATAACATGGCACATTACCAAGAACCAAGTTTTTTTTTTATATTGGCAACAAATTCACAGCCACCATTTTTATAAAGCGAACATTTTCCAGAGTGATCGCCCAAGTTATTTGGACGACTGAACTTATTCTTATACCTGTTTTTGTTATTAGCACAACATTTTGATAAATCTATTTTCTGGGTATGAAAAGAGATTGGGGGTAGCTGTTTATTTATTTATTTATTTTTTTAACACTTAGTAGTGGAACTATTGAGTTACTAGCGCTACATTGATTGCAATGAATGGGCTGGTTCAATCAGTATATTTGCTATCATTTTCTTGTTTAAGCTGAGAAAATAAGACCCGTTTCTCTTTCTATATAAGTTGTACACAAAGGGATTTATCCTTCACTTCATGAGGTTAGTTGGTTAGAGTTTTTATGGCATATCAACTTGTGGGTTATTTAATGCCAAATCCTGTTTATAGTTGACTTGTAAGTGTCGGTCACTTTATTTCTAAACAAGTTAGAGCTCATTTCATAGCACAGAGTTAAATGATTTCAAGTATTGTTATCAAATACAAATAATTTTGATTAATATTAATCATTTGTTTGCAGTTAAAAGGTTTCAAGTATTGCAATTTAACATTAGTAATTCTATCTATCACGTATTCCTATCTAATATAAACAATTTGCACACAGCTATATGATTTCAAATAATTAATAATGATACCTAGTAAATGATTAAACAGCTCTATTTGACCCATTGAGTGGACCCAAGAGTAATGGTAATGAAGGGGTACTCTGCATTCCACAAACTCTAGGACTGAAACTTCATCAAATACAGTTTAGTGTCATACCCAGGACACCACTCCATGAGAGTAGAATATGATACAAGGCAGAGTAGAGACCCTCTCAACAAAAAATTGAAATACCATCAGTATTAGGTATTGACTGACTTTAACCCTAAGAGGATAGCTTCCTGAAATTGAACATCAGCTTTTATTTAGGAAGTTATCTCTGATCCTATTTACCCAACCCCTCTGCTCGGGCAGGATATGACACAAGGTCAGTTTTTAAGTGGAGTTTAACAGGTTTGAATTCAGAGTTTTCCTTCTCCTAGACTAGTTGCCTCACTAAGACTGAAGAACCCAGTCTGCCATACTATTTACTCATAGCTGGAGGGAGAATAATTGGATTCATACCTTTCCCATGTGAAATGCATTCAGTCTTGTCCAGGATTTGAACTCGTGTCGCCATGTCCATTTCCTACGATGATAACCATTACACCACGGGCACCTCCAAAGTTATCTCTGATGACCGTTATCAGTATGGTTTAGCAATTCTCACCTAACAGGAGTTGGTGATGATGATGATTGATTATCTAGTGGTTGAGGGAAAAACAAAAACAACTCTTTTTAAATATCAGACCCTCTTGTTTATATTTTGACTTTGTTTACTTACTGTGGCTATGGAAATATGTTGAAATAGGTAACAGTCACAAGTTGTTCAAGCAGAGATTTACAAGTGTTTAGCATTCAACCAAGTCCCTTGTTGCAGGAGAGATAAATTAATCTTGTATTTTTGAGGTTAATTTTGTCTCAGTCCTTGCTATGGTTTCTCTTACTAAACTGAGTCTGTACCTAAAATCCCTGACTTGGAAAATGAAGTTTCTTTTATGGGGTTCTCAGAGCAGGGAACCCCAACTTCTGTCTGTGTATATGGTACCTTTGACCCACTCTTGGAACCCCTTAGATGACTTATGGAGTTTTCATAATTTTAACAACACTACATTAATTACTGTTTTTAAATGAAGACACTAAATATAGCAGATAGTTATTGAATTTTTTTTTTATTGCATTCAGTCTTCTGCTTAGACCTAACTTTGTCAACTATTTTCTCTTCCTGGCTTATTTTATTTCATTTTTTTTTTAAATCATCTATCAATTCACACCCTGAGACCACTTCATTTCAATGGTCAGTATTTTCAACACACTCACTTACAATATTACACTCAGCCAAGAAGGCCAAATTGGCTCAAACAATATGTAACAATGAAAAACATTTAACAGTCAAAACAACAAATAAAATAGATTTGGAGTTTATTTCTTTAACAGTGTATCAATTCCTTATGGATTATTTAATGTATAAATCTAATTAATTTCTAAATGTTTGATTGTAATCACAACTATATTTTCAATTTTCCATTGTTCTTTTATTTGTCTATAATTAGGTTTGGTTTGGTTTTATGGCACATCAACCATTGTAGATTAATGGCAAATATATATATATATATATATATATATATATATACACAAGGATCATTAAATAACTTTCCAGACTTTTTTTCGTATGGGTATTTTTATTGATAGTACACATATGAAACTCTAGTCCCATTCGAAGCAATTTCCTCCGGCTGCAATGCACTTGTTGTACCGTTCCAACAACTTCTGGAAGGCCCCATGGAAGTCTTCTTGCATGAGCGTGTCAATGACCTTTGTCACAGCCTCTTTTATCTCCTCAATTGTCTCATAACGACAGCCTTTGAGTTTAGGGAATAACCAAAAGTCACAGGGAGCAAGGTCTGGACTATAGGGAGGGTGACAAACTGTCTTGATGCCCATCTTGGTTAAATAGTCTGTGACAAGGATGGAGTTGTGGACTGGTGAATTGTCCTGCTGGAAATGCCGCTGACCCGATTTGAAGAATGCTGGCCTTTTCCGACGGAATCTCTTCTTGACCTCCCTTAAAACCTCAACATAGTAACCCTACCCTTTGGTCAATGAACTCTGGTGTATTGACTTCCTTACTCCTCCCACACCTCTCATCATCCCTCACAGACTCCCTGCCTTCCTTGAATCTCTTATGAAACTCAAAAACTGATGCTCAATTCATGCAAGATGCTCCAAAAGCAGTCTGAAGCATTCCATACGTTTCTGTGGCATTTTTTCCAAGTTTAAAACAGAATTTTATTGCATATTGTTCTTCTAATGTGTCCTCATGTTCAGATTGCATTTTTGAAATTCACCAGCTGTAACAATCAGGCTTTAGTAGGATGTATTCTAATTGCTGCTGTAGCTGTTCATGTGACCTGAAATCATAAAAATTGATCAGTCATCTTATAAGATGTATAGCAATAACATACTGAATTATCAAGAGTCTACGACAATTTTAAATGCCTGTACAAAAAAGTCTGGAAACCTATTGAATGCACCATATATATAAAGATTTCTATTTTAAACAATTCAGTTTAGCATAAGTACACAGTTTAGTTCTATTTGATCCATAGATAGGATCCTGTCAGGTGCTACCACTCCAGGTCAGAGTGAACCTGGGAGCGATGGCACTGAAGGGTTACTCTGCATTCCCCAAAATTCCAGCATTACTGGAACCGCACCATCAGATTGTTGAGTTTCATATCCAGGACACTCATGGGGGGGGGGTCTTACCCCTCTGCAGGTAAACTGAATTCTACAGCCCCAGCCAACTGGGCAATTATCAATAATCATTTGTTTACAGTCATATTCCTATTCAATACTAATAATTTATACACAATCATATGGTTTAAAGCAACTATTCCTATTCAATAATAATAATCATTTACTTGCACACAGTTACATGGTTCAAGTATTATTATCTAATACCAATAATTTGCAAGAAATTACATGGTTTCAAATAACTAATAGTAAATAATTATTGGTTTAAGTAACTATTCTGAATACCATATAACCATGTGCAATTATCTGTATCAAGTATTCCTGTCAGATACAAATCCTTTTCAGATATGTATTTGGTTTTATGGCATATCTACTATTGTTGGTTATTCAATGCCAAATCCTAAATATGATTTGTTAAGACATTTTGTAGATACACACAGTTAAAGGATCAAACAGTTCTATTTCAAACAATTCAATTAAATATAAGTTTACACACAACTGATCAACACATCTATTTCAAGCAATTCAATTTAGCATGTCATTTGTTTGCATTCAGTTTAAATGTCAAACAGTTCTATTTAACTCAGAGATAGAACCCTTTCAGGTGCTACCACTCTGAGTCAGAGAGGACTTTGGAGTTATCGCAATGAAGGGGTACTCTATATTCCCCAAAGCTCCAGCATTACTGGAGCCTCACCATCAGATTGTTTAATGTCACATCCAGAACACTCATTGTTGGGGGTGGTCTTACCCCTCTACAGAGATGCTGTTGGTGTCTTTTACTGCCCCAACTGATTGGGCTGAAATATGTATTTGATCCATAGGTGGGACCCTAACAGGTACTACCACTCCAGATCAAAGTGGACCAGGGAGTAATACCAATGAAGGGGTAACTCCATACTCAAGTATGTATTTATCCAACCTTTCCAGGAGGTGACACAAGGTTAATTTTTAATTGATGTTTAACAGATTTGAATTCAGAGTAAGCTGTTTGCCATAGCAAGGTTTAAAGAGCCAGTCTGCGTTACTATCTACCCATAGCTGAAGGATGGAGAATTGTTGAAAGCATACTTTTCTCAAGGGTATTAGAACTATGTGAAACACAAACAGCCTTATCTAGGATTTGAACTCGGGTCACTGAATTCATTTTCCTATGATGATAACCGTTACACCACAAGCACCCCCACCCAGTTTCAAGTAACAAATAATCGTTTGTAAACATCATCGGAGTGAGCCAACAGCATGGATTTTTTTGACTTTCTTGCAATCCGTTTCTATCAACATTTGCTCTTGGTAAGTCCTCTAGATGGCACCCAGTGTCCACACATATCTGATGAATGTAAGTTTTTGCTGGTGAGTAAACACTGGTGGGCCCATGTGTAGGAATCCATAGGAGAATGTCACTTAAGAGTTTGTCCTTTACATGCTTTCAAGTAACAATTCCTATTTAATGATAATTTGCTTATACAGGTATATGATTTCAATTATTTCTATCTAAGACAAATAATTTGTATAAAGTTATATGGTTTCAACTATTTCTTACTAATACTAATAATGTTTTCAACAGATCTATTTGACCCATAAATGGAACCCTAACAGGTACACCCACTCTGGGTCAAAGTGGACATGAGAGTAATGGCAATGAAATTAGTTTGTTGGTTGTATTTTATGGTATATCACCCTTGTAGGTTATTTAATGTCTAATCTTGTTCATATATATATATATATATATATATATATAAAATATATGATTCGGAAACGAATAGTTTGTAGGTAACAATTAGAGATGGGCAGTTTAACCAAAATGACTTTTTTCAGTTTCAACTTCACTCTGTGAAACCACATCAAAATTTTTTCCGAAACCTAAATTGTTCAGTTTAGTGCTATCAATACTGAGTGACCATATTCAAGGAAACACTGTTGAAAAAGACTTTCAGATTTTAATGAAATTAAATTTTATCAACATTTATATCATTGTAAGAGGAAAAGATTGAACAAAAACATTTAATTGACAAGTTTTAGAAAATAAATGTGAAATCTGTTTACAAAAGAAATGAAGAGGAAAAAATGAAATACAACAGATATGATACTTGGAAATTTTTCATATGATAGAATGTTTTCAATAGAAAAAAAAGAAGAGAAACACAATGTCTGAAATCTATTTGTTTCAGTTTTCAAAAAAAATACTTTTTGCGGGAAATTTAAGTTAATAACAAAATAGCTAGTAAAAATGAAAATAGTTGCCAGTTTCGCCTTAATGTGAGATCTTATTTTATTTAGAAAGACTATTTTATTTTCTATCCAGCCATATAAGTATCTTTAAGATTGGACAAGAAATACACAAGAAATTGCGAGTTGAAAAAATAAATTGCAAATTTATCAATCTCAAACAAAACCAGATATCAATTGGGAATGGTATCCTTACAAAAAAATAATGAATGATTTGCTTAGAAAGCAAAAATACCAAATTGAAAACCGCAGTATCAAGGGAAAAAAAAGCAATACTAAAACAAATTGTTAAACAGCCCAACTGTAGTAACAAGTTTTAAACAAGCTAGAGCTCATTTGTTTGCACACAGTTAAATGGTTTTGGAATAAAATTGATTGAATATTTCTATTTGACTCATAAACAGGCACTATCATGTATGATCTGAGTGGACCTGGGAGTAATGGCAGTGAAGGGCACTTCACATTCCCCAAAGCTCCACCAATGAAGCCTCACTATCAGATAGTTTAGCATCATATCCAGAACACTAAAGCAGCACATCATAGCAAGATCTTTATTTGGTTAATACAAGAAAAATGCTCATCGAGAATAAAGCAATTTTCAGTCTTGTTGGCATATGAATGATAATTTTACAGGGTCTGTGGTCAGACTGAAACAATAAAACAACACAGCTTATTATAGAAGTGGGTGTTATAAATTTCAATACACACAAGTTTTCTTAATCCATTGAGAGAAAATTGATTGGGTGAAGAAGTCATTTTTCAGGATGATAATGCATCCTGTCAAAGAGAAAAAAGGGGATTAACACATTTTTTTCAAGAAATGAAAAAAAAAAAAAAAAAAAAAAAAATCAATGGCATAGCCAGGGAACAATTTAAATTTAAATCCAATTTATGGTGGAAGTTTTAAAAAAAATGGCCAATAAGAAGGTTCCATCTGCCATTCAGAAATGTTTGAATCACTTTGGAAAAGATTATGGCTTTAGATTAGTGAAATCCAGGCCTGAAAAAAATTAAGGTTGTCATACAACTTGGTTGGGCAACTAAGTAATAATTTTTGTCATTTATACCATTAATTTAAATAATCTAATATAGTTTGTTCAAAGAATATTTCATGAAGCCAGATTGTTTAGCTATCAAAAAAAATCTTTTACATCTTATCTATTATTACTTTATTTACCGCTACATTAAAAAAAAAAACAACATCTAAGTGAACTTTCTCTAATTTTTGTCAAGGATAATATGGAGTAAATGATGCAATAAGTATAGTATGTATATCTATGGTAGTAAATAATAAAAAATTAATAGCACATATTTTAGACATTTATGATTAAAAATGAAAAAAAAAAAAATTTAACATTTTCTAGACCTGGCATATTAAAGCTAAGAAAAAAATCTCCATGTAATTATTCATGGTAAACTCAAATCAAGAAAAATTGAGGTTTGATTTATGTATACGCACACACACACACATATATATATATATATATATATATATATATATATATATATATACATACATACACACACACGGCCTGTCTGTAGTTATGCAAATCAAATAAACTTCAACAACTCAGAACAGTTCACCAGTAATTTTTGTCAAATTCAAACTCATCTATTTCCATCCTTAGTAAGATATTCAACTAAGTGTTCTGCCATTCCTCATGTTTAGTTTTTGAGATATTTAGAATTTATGAAAATGGAATGACAAGTTAATAAGCAGATTAAACTAATACAAGCTTAAGATCTCCAAAATCAAATAAAAACTATAATTTCTTTTTGTTCAGAATACATGTTGAAACATGAGTAAAAGGAAGGATCTAACATCAGCGGAAAAACAGAAAGAGTTATTGAGCGAGGGAACAACCACTTCGGAGATATCAAAGGCACTTTACAGGGGTCATCAAATGATAAACAAGGCTATTGAAAAGATGACTAAGTTGAGGATTCAAAGCAAAGGAGAAAGCTTTAAGTTGCTTCCTTGAGATTAATGGAAACTAAAGCACGTTATAGCAAAACAACCACTTTTGACCAGCACTCAGATCTTTACGATGGCTGGAATTAAAGAAGAAGGATAGAAGGTGTAAAATACTTTGTGAATTGGGGGAGAAAAAAAAGTCTCCTTTCACAAAAGCAAATATCTTAGTGTCAAAATTGGGCCAAAAAATATATGAAAATTAACTTTTCTAAAGTAGTTTTCACAAACATTTGATGGACAGGCCAAAGGATGGATTTCATTCAATTCAGATGTGCTAGAGGTAAAAAAGGCAATAGTATGATGATATGGGTAAGAATTGTTGACTTAACCATTATTAGACCATTAAGGTCAATGAAAGAGTTAAACTGAACAGTACTAACAATTGCAATTTTATGGATAATGCTTTCTTTACATGGTACAAATCCCAGTCTTTCAGTTTGAAAGTGAAGAGATTATTTATGCATGACAATGCTCTTTCTCGCATATCAAAGTTTCCTCATGAATTCTTTGATTGGTTTGTTTGGTTTGGTTTTATGACATATCAACCTTTGTAGGTTATTTAACGCCAAATCAATTTTTATGCAAATAATCAGTTCTATTGAAAACAGTTCAGTTTAGCATAAGTACACAGTTTAATTGTCAAAAACATTTCCATTTCAAAGTATTTAAGCAGTTATATGTAATAATTCAGTTAAG
>CAUZXS010002229.1:0-5000 GCA_963585895.1 Sepioteuthis lessoniana
GTTTCATACCTGAACAAAGAAGTCATTACGTGTTTTTCGAATTTCGAAATTCCTTTGTTCTATGTGATATATGTTCTATATAATATGAACATTATATGTCCATTTCACACATAGCCTTATTAGGCTATGGTACAAATAGTTAAAGTGATGAACTACAGAATCCTCCCAGCCATCGCTACTGTTCTTCTAGAAAGATGGCTTTGGCATTAAATAACCTACAAAGGTTGATATGCCACTAAACAAAGAAACCAAAACCAATAGATAAATAAAGAGCAGCCTATTAGCTGTATGGCGAATTAGCATAATAACGGGAGAAAATCACGCCCCCACATCATCTCATTTTTAGCCTACTGTACCTCTTCCCAAACATATAATGCCCCTTTTGAAGCCTTGACTTTGAAACCCCGGCTATAGGCTATCGTCTAAATCGAGTATTTTTTTTCTTTTTAGTTCTTCGAATACGTCTCATAGTTATCATAAGGCAATAGTGAAGGGTGCCTAGTAAGAAACTAACTCACTAGTAATGGTTTGCTCAATGAGTCGAGGCCAATTTAGATATTTCCAATCTCCATAGAGTAATTTTGTAACGTTCAAATAAAAAAATGTTGGTCTAGTTCTAAAAAAGTAACACAAAAATGACAAAGCAAATCTGATTATCAAGGAGGTACTCGATAGAAAAACGGAATACAACTGGATTGACTGCAATAACCAGAAAAATAAAAAAAATAAAATAAGAAATAACTAACCCTATCTATCTATCTATCTATCTATCTATCTAATTAAAAAGATGAGAAGATTTGGATTTTTGAAGCATGACAATCAATGTTATAAATTCATTATTGCCACGATTATTGTGAATATACTTGAAGAGATTTCTTTAAAATGAGAATCCAATGATTCCTCTGTACACCGTACGTCTCCTGCTTTTTATAATTAGTAAATTTTTTATCTTGTTTTTTATTTTTATTTTCTATATACATATCGCACCTCACCTACCTAACCTTTTGATCGTCACAGGACGTGTCAAGTGTCACTTTCATTCCTCTGTCTTTTAATCTTAATATCTTTTTGTTTCTCTACTTCCTCTCTCTTACGGACAACTACCACAACCACTAAAAAAGAATATGAGGATTGAGATACCCAAGAATTCTTTTCAAAATTAATAAGTAGTTAAAGTTGGCGACTTTAGTCGAGGGCGACCAGAAGTCTCCCTTTTCAATAGCTACTACACCGAGGTCTAGGGAAGGGCGCTACTCCATTCCCTGGATTGCTCCATTTTACCCTTGATCCTTACCTTATAATGCTGAGTGTTAAACAAGGCGGTATCAAGTTCCATTTTTTGAGTCTTTGGTAAAACTCGACCTGGTATTGAACCCCGGTCTCCTGGACCATTGGCGAACACTTAAAACATTCACTAACGAAGACTCTGTTGTCTTGTTAATCCGGTGTTTGTCAACTTTACTTTCTTAGTTCATTGGAGTCATTTATTTTTAATCTTTCGTTCGCAAAAACTGGCCCTCTGGTGTAGGAAGAGCCTTATAACAAGAAGTTTAATATTTTCTACCCTCAAACAAACACGCCCACAGATGCATACAAAATCAAAATACGTACACATGCAATGCAAATATACATTCACGCATTCAGAGAAGGTGACTGTGGTGTAATGGTTATCGTCAATGAAAATGAACACGGCGACACGAGTTCAAATCCTGGACGAGGCTGACTGCATTTACCATAGTACTAATTTTTTTTACCATAGTACTAATATCCTCAGGAGAGGCGTGAATCCAATGATTCTCCCTCCAACTATGGGTAAATAGTAGGGAAGACTGGGTTCCTTAGCCTGAGTTAGGCAACCAGTCTGGGAGAAAGAAAACTCTAAATTCAAACCGATTAATCTCCGCTTAAAATATTGAACTTGTGTCACATCCTGTCAGGGTAGAGGTGTGGGTAAATGCACACACGCGCGCGCGCACATTTTACAAGATGAAATATCTGTTTACGCTAGATACTAATTTAAGACGCCTTTATATTGTCGCTTATAAAATTTTGTTACTATAAAAGATAAATCCGCACAACAGAAAATACTTGTACAAATTAAATCTTTTAATATTTTCTGATGGAGGTTTTATATCTTCTTATGAGATTTATCAATTTAAGCATTTTTTTTTTTTGTATTGTATCTAGATTTTCACTTTCTTATATTCTGACTTAATGATCTGCTAGAATGGCAAAATTACTTAGATAACGAGTTCTTTTCTTCTTGTTAATTAATTCTAGGTCTGGTCTTCTGACCGGGACTGGATGATCCGTTTGTATCTTAAAATCCCAAAGAATTTTGTGTCTCATTTATCTCGTTATAAACAGGAATATAATTCCTTGAACAAATCATGGCAATCAAATATGGCGAGACTTGCATATAAGTATCTAGATATCCCGCCTGTCTTTTCTGGATTCCAGTTGTGCTATTACGTTCCCTTTCGGACTAATATCCTTGAGAAAGGCATGTACCCCCTTATCCTTCCAGCAATAGATTAAATAGGCTCATTGCTGTTCTTCTAAAAGCTTTGGCATTAAATAACCCACAAAGGTTGATATGCCACTAAACCAGAATAGACGAATACTTCAGCTAGCATCGATGTCTGTTTTCACTTAGTGGGTATCTGTTGGCAGATCTGGACGAGACTGATTGCATTTCATATAGCACTAATACCCTTGGGAAAGGTATGAATCCAATTATTCTCCCCCCAGCTATGGGTAAATAGTAGGGCAGACTGGGTTCTTCAGCCTTCGTGAGGCAACTAGTCTTGGAGAAGGAAAACTCTGAAATCAAACCTGCTAAACTCCGCTTAAAAAATTGATTTTGTGTCATATCCTGCCCGAGCGGAGGGGGTGGTAAATATGATCTGTTGGCATATTTTTTGGTTGAATATAAAACTTGTTCTTGAAATACTGTTCCCACATCGTATTATTGATTAATTAGAACTAAACTGCTGGACCATAAACAAAAATGCTTAAATCAGTAAATCTCATAAGATAATATAAAAATGTAATTTGTAAATCTCTTTTTCTGTTGTCTGCATTTATTTTTTTATAGAAACAATTATTGTTTGTAACTGTTCGGTGGCAATTTTTAATTGGCAACAAAAACCGTAAAATAGACATTGTTTAGAATAATGAAATAATCGGAAAGACATTAGTGAATGGAATAGCGTAACTGCAGTTCCAACTTTCTTACTACGATGTGGCAGTTGCGTACGTTAGCGATTATGCCATCTGGAATGCCCAAGTTAACTGTTGGATCGAAGTTAATCATAAATTGGAAAATGATTCCTTAAACAAACTATTTTACAATCTTTGTTATCACTTAAAATTAACATCATTGTTGCAATAAAATATCATCATCTTGTCGTGCCATCAGCTCGGATATCCTTGGCCCTCTCTCGCCACTCCTCCCTATCGTTCATTGCTTCTGGCAGGTCCTCAGGGCTACATCCTGTATCCTCACATAGCTGCTGTATGTAGGTTCGAGTCGATCGCCCTGCTTTTGCTCGGCCATGTGAGGAGGTCTATCGGAAAACATCACTTATGAGCTCGTCCCTGCTTCTCTAGCAGTGTCCTGCATGTCTGATTCGTCTAACTTTGATAGCTATCGTGATGGGTGGTAGGTAGTTGTACAGCTGGTACTTTGAGGGGTGTTGCCTCCTGGACTTGTTCAATATTGCTCGCAGCATTCTTGTGTAGTTGTCGTCAAAAGTCCACACAAAAGAAAAGATTGCCCAGTCGGCTGGAGCTGGAGAATACACCGACAGCATCTCTGCAGAGAGGTAAGACTCCCTCAACGAGTGTCCTGTAAATGACATTTAACAATCTGATGGTGAGGTTTCAGTAATGCTGGAGCTTTGAGAAATGCGGAGTACCTCTTCATTGCCATCGCTCCTAGGTCCACTCTGGTCCGGAGTCATAGCACCTGATAGGGCCCTATCAATGGGTCAAATAGAACTTGATACCGTATATTTTTGATTGAAATACTTGATACCGTATATTTCTATAGTTACTTGAAGTTGTAATAAAGATTATTAGTTACTTAAAGTGGGAGTACTTATTAGGACCCCATCTATGTGTGAAATAGATCAGTCTAAAAATTGTTTGTATTTGATTGAAATACTTGATACCGTATATTTCTATAGTTACTTGAAGTTGTAATAAAGATTATTAGTTACTTTAAGTGTGAGTACTTATTAGGACCCCAGCTATGTGTGAAATAGATCTGTCAAAAAATTGTTTGTATTTGATTGAAATACTTGATACCGTATATTTCTATAGTTACTTGAAGTTGTAATAGAGATTATTAGTTACTTAAAGTGGGAGTACTTATTAGGACCCCAGCTATGTGTGAAATAGATCTTTCTAAAAATTGTTTGTATTTGATTGAAATACTTGATACCGTATATTTCTTTAGTTACTTGAAGTTGTAATAAAGATTATTAGTTACTTTAAGTGGGAGTACTTATTAGGACCCCATCTATGTGTGAAATAGATCTGTCTAAAAATTGTTTGTATTTGATTGGAATACTTGATACCGTATATTTCTATAGTTACTTGAAGTAGTAATAAAGATTATTAGTTACTTTAAGTGGGAGTACTTATGTTTATAGGTTTGATCAAAAGAGTTTTCGAAATACAGTGATATTACCAACTACTGTGAGTTTTGTCAGGTCACATTTCTCTGTGAAAATGTTTTGCATATAGAACCAAGGAAGACAAATGGTAAGTTTAAAATTTGACAATTATTTTCAAATGGTAACCAGACACAGGAATAAGTCTGTGAGGAGATATGACATTTCATTAACTTGTAAGGCTTTTCGGGCGGAAAATATCGAGTAGTTGTAAGCTGAATTGTATTTTCAGCTTGGTGAATCACGTAAAAGTATATGAAATACTTTTATTGATGTTCATGCTGAGACCATAAAACTGAGAAAAGACTTCATAGAAACTAA
>CAUZXS010002229.1:10000-32500 GCA_963585895.1 Sepioteuthis lessoniana
GATTTTGAGGAGGAGTCTATGTGACCCAGAGGCTAAAATGCTGAACTGTGGCCAAAAAGTAAGTGAGTTCGAACACTAGTTACGCTGTTGCGTTCACTTTTGGATTAATGCCCTTGGAAAAGGCATGAAACCCTCACTCCGCTAGCTATGGGTTAAATAGTATCACTACTGTTCTTCTATAAGAATGACTTTGGCATTAAATAACCCGCAAAGATTGATATGACATCAAAACAGAGAAACAAAGGAAATAGAATCACAGCTTTTTCAGCTCTCTAGCAAGATCTAAGTATTCCTGTATCTTTTTGCTTTCTTTTATTTTCACTCACTTGTCTGCTGAAACAGCAAAATCCTCTAGATAACGAGTTCTTTTCTTCTTGTTAATTGACACAAGGTTTGGTCTTCGGGTAGGAGAGTGAGTAATCTGTTTGTACGAGGTTAAGTCAAAAAGTAATGTCTTTTTCTTTAGTACTGGAATAATTACCGACACAGGAACATGTAATATACATCAAAATGAAGCTGGTCCTCTGTCAATCACATCCCAACTCTCAAAATAGTCACTGTTTTTCTCAATCGCAATGTTCCACCTTCGAATAAGAGCATGTATCTCTGCCACGTAAAATTCTATTGACCTTTCTTTGAGCCATTTCATCATTGCAGTCTTCACTTCCTCGTCACTGGCGTAATGTTTATCATCTCTTTGGCCCCATGAAAGATGGTTTAAGAGGCAAACATTATGCCTGTGACGAGAAAATGAAAACTGCAATGATGAGGTGGCTCAGCAGAATTTTACGAGGCTGGGATACATGCTTTCATTTGAAGGTGCAACATTGCTATTGAGAGAAACAGTGACTATGTTGAGAACTAGGGATGTGATCCACAAAGTAGTAGCTTCATATTGATGTATGATACATGTTACTGTGTCTGTAATTATTCCAGTACTAAAAAAAAGGCATTATTTTTTTTTATTCATCATCGAATCTCAAAATCTCAGAGAATTTTATCGGTCTCATTTTCTCTGACAGATTCTGGTATGTATATACCATTGTTCAATATACTCACACTTCAATGTCTTGTACAATTCCTCTGATCACATTATTATTATAATCATTATTATCGTAATTTAATAGCCGAGGGATTTCGTTTTATGCCTTTGGGTTTAGTTAGGCTGAGAACCTTTTGGCTCAGCACATGGGTTACTTAAGTGCAACAGTAACACAGATGTTCACGCGCGCTCGGGCAGAGCGGACGTGTCAGTCAGAGATGTCACAATAGCCCAGATGTGAAACGGGGCTAGCAAGTGCGGATGACGTCACGCACCGGAAGCGCGCGGAGGATTAGGGATTTTAAAAAAGTCAGTTAGTGGAGTTGAGACCTGCCTCGAGAGAAGACGGTTGACTTTCGCTTGCTCGCGGAGGCCTTGGGCGGGTGCCGCACGAGATGGGGGGGGCAGATGAAAAAGCCAGAATAGAAAGAATGTGTATTTCTCTCCTTATGTCAAAGAACCTTTAAACTCAAAGTTAATAAAAAGTTTCGTACCTGAACTAAGAAGTCGTAAGTGTTTTTCGTGTTTCGAGATTCCTATGTTCTATGTTATATATATATAGGAACATTATATGTCCATTTCGCATATCCATATCGGGCTATGGTACATTATTATTATTTTACCAAACTTGTTTACATTTAATTATAATACTAATTCTATAAATAAAAGAGTCAGCTGAAAAGTTCATAGCCTGACCAAGGTATTCTTTGGGAATATTTATTTTTCAACATATTTCCCTTTGCAGTCCACAAACTTCTTCCAGTGATGTTGCAGTGCTTGGATCCCACTGGTCAAAAAAGTCATAAGCAGCAGATATGACGTCATTGTATGAACTTTTCAGCCCACTCTCGTAAGATTGACTTGACATCAATCTTAATGGACTCTTTAAGAAAGTATGGTTAACATTATTTCCAAGCAGTAAATATTTAAGTATGGAATATAATGACATATCCTTTCTTCCCTGTTAATGGATTCAAAATGCATTAAAAATTCATTTCATTTTAAAAACGTTGAAAATAAATATTTTCACGCAAGCTTGATAAGTAATTATAAGGAAATCAATATTTAGGAAACAAATTAAGAAAACTTAAATTATATTAGTGAGTTGAATTTCTCTGTGCATTTGTGTAAATTTGTGCATTTATGCATATATGAACGCATACTCGTATATGTGTGTATGCACGAATAAATATGTGCATGTATGTGCACCTGAATGTGTATGCGTGTGCATATGTGTAAATGTGTATGCGTTTATGTATACATGAGCGTGTATATGTATCCATAAGTAAAAATTTGTGCATCTACGTGTACCTAAATGTGCAAATATCTATGCATGCATTTGAGTACATTCCTGAGTACGCAAGTGTGTATATGTGCATATTTGAAAATGTGTGCATTTATGTTTAACTGAATGTGTGTGTTTGTGCATTTGTGAAGATCTATAGGCGTTTACGTGTACATGAGTGTATATATGTGCATATTTGAAAATATGTGCATTGATGTGCACCTGATTGGTTGGTTGGTTTCTTTGTTTAATGGCATATCAACTCTTTTTAGGTTATTTAATGCCAAAGCCATTCTCCTAGAAGAACAAGAGTGGTACTATTTAACCCATAGCTGGGAGGATAAAGGGGTTCATACCTTTCCCAAGGGTATTTGTCCGAAAGTGAACGTAATAGCGCGACTGGAGTACAAACTCGCGTACTACGATTCCGCAGTCCATCGCTTTAACCATTACACCACGAGGACACCCCCTATGTGCACCTGAATGTGCATGTATGTATGTATACATCTATGTACAATCGTATGTACGTAAGTGTGTATGTGTGTACGTATGTGAAAATGTATGCGTATACATTTGTTTGTATGTTTGATTTTATACTATTTACCCAACCCCTCCGCTCGGGCAGGATCTGACACAAGGTCAATTTTTAAGCGGAGTTTAACAGGTTTCAATTCAGAGTTTTCCTTCTCCTAGACTAGTTGCCTAACCAAGGCTGAAGAACCTAGTCTGTCCTACTATTTACCCATAGCTGGAGGGAGAATAATTGGATTCATACCTTCCCCAAGGGTATTAGTGCTATGTGAAATGCAATCAGTCTCGTCCAGAATTTGAACTCGTGTCGCCGTGTCCATTTCCAACGACGATAACGACTACACCACGGGTGTGTTTGAGTTTATGGTATATCAAACTTTGTAGGTTATTTAATGCCAAATCCATTTTTATACTATTAAACAGTTCTAATTCAAACAATTCAGTTTAACATAAGTACACAGTTTGATTCTCAAAAACATTTCTATTTCAAGCTATTCAGTTTAGTAATAAAGTTCTAATTCAAACAATTCAGTTTAGTATAAGCATAGTTTTCGTTTACACACAGTTAAATGTCAAAACAGTTCTATGTCAAAAGAGTTTTATTTCAAACAATTCAGTTTAGCATAAATACGCTGTTTAGTTCTATTTGACCTATAGATAGGACCCTATCAGGTAGTACTACTCCGGGTCAAAGTGGACCTGGGACTGGGAGCGATGGCAATGAACGAGTACTCCGCATTCCACAAAGCTCCAGCATTACTGGCACCTCACCATCAGATTGTTAAATGTCATATCCAAGACCACTCGTTGCGGGGGGAGGGGGTTATCTCTCAGCAGAGAAGCAGTCAGTGTATTTTACAGCCTCAGCCGACTGGGCAAATGCGTTTATGTGTACCTTAATATGTCTAAATGTGCAGGTTTGAATAAGTGTGCATTTGTGTAAAAGTGTGTGCATTTATGTGCACATGGGTGTCTGTGTGCATGCATTTTTGTATGTATGTGCGTTTCTGTAGGTGTAGCTTTATGTGTACTTACATAATGTGTATGCGTGCGTACATGAGGGTATTTGTGTAAATATATGCACTTATGTGTATACCAGTGTTAATATATATCAATGAGTGCAATTCTGTAAATTTGTGCTTATGTGTACATTGATTGGATGTGTATGAATCTGTGTGTGCATGTATGTATTTCTTTTGGAGGCGCTCGTGGCGTTATGGTTATCGTTGTAGAAAATGGACACGGTGACCCGAGTTCAATACATGTATAAACACACGTACACATTTCCATATACATAAATGCACACGTTCACACAAATAAAGATGTATTTATTCAGCCCCTCTCTCACACGAGCAGGATCTGACACAAGGTCAGTTTTGAATGGAGTTCAACAGGTTTAAATTCAGAGTTTTCCTTCTTATTGATTAGTTGTGATACCAAAGCTAAAGTACTTTGCCTGCCTTACTATTTACCTATAGCTGGCGAATTCATGTTTTTTCCAAGGGCATTAGCACAAAGTGGAATGCAAACAGCTTTGTTCGAGATTTGAACTCAAATCGCCGATTTCATTCACTACGATGACAAACGTTACGCTATGTAGCTTTGTGTGCGTTTTGTATGTTTATCAAATGTTTTAGGTTTGTGGGGGTGTGCGGGTGTGGGTGCGGGTGTATGTGTGTGTATGTGAATGTATGTGTGAGTAAGTGTATGTGTGTGTGTGTGTGTGCGCACTAGTGTTTGAGTGTGTATGAGTGTGTGAAAGTGTGAATAAGTGTGTGTGTGTGTATGTGCGAGTGTGAATGTGTATGTGAGTGTGAGTGAATGTGTGCGTGTGCGAGTGCGAGTGCGTGTGTGTGTGAGCGTGAATAAGTGTGTGTGTGTGTGAATGTGTATGTGAGTGTGAGTGAATGTGTGCGTGTGCGAGTGCGTGTGTGTGTGAGTGTGAATGTGTATGTGAGTGTGAGTGAATGTGTGCGTGTGCGTGTGAGTGTGAATAAGTGTGTTTGTGTGAGTGTGTATGTGAGTGTGAGTGAATGTGTGCGAGTGCGAGTGTGTGTGAGTGAGTATAAGTGTGAGTGTGTGCATGTGTGTGTGTGCGCACGCGTGTGTGAATGTATGCAAATGTGCACGTATGAGTGAGTGAGTGAGTAAGTGTGTGTGTGAATGTAAGTGTGAGTACAAGTGTGTGTGTGTGTGTGTATAAGTGTGCGTGTGTATGTTACTGTTTGTCTGTACACGTTAGTGTGCATGTGGGTCCATGTGTGTGGGTCAGTCTGCGAAGTTTACAAGGAGCTCTTTGTGTGTGAAGTAGCCATCATCATCATTAGTCAACAAAAAATTCAAAGAGAAAGAATTTATTTCCCTCACAAAAAAAGGAAATAATAAAACGAAAAATTAACACAAAAATATTTTTTTATAAAACACAAAAGGATTCAACCCACAAAATAAAACGAAAAAATCCTATAAAAAATCAACATGCTAATTAAAAACAAAAAATTCTAAGAGTTGGTTAGTTGGTTGATTATATGGTATACCTACTCTAGTAGGTTGTTTAATGCCGAATCCTGTTCATACAAATATCTATTAAATGTTATAAGATTTTTAAATAAATAGTTTGTTGGTAACATTTTTAACAAGCCAGAGCTCATTTGTTTGCATGCAGTTAAATGACTTTATGTATAAATATCTAACATCAATAATTCTATTTAAGAATAATCATTTCCTAACACTCGGTTAAATGGGTTCAAGTATTGCTATCCATTGGCCAAGTGGGTAGACTGTTCGCCAATTGCCTGGGAAACTGGGGTTCAATCCCTGGTCGAGTCATACCAAAGACTGAAAATATACTACTTGATGCAGCTCAGCTAAATATTCAGTACTATAAGGTAAAGTGGAGCAATCCAGGGAAAGAAGTAGCGCTCCCTACCCTCCACCTCGGTGTAGTAGCTAATGAAGAGGGAGCCTCCGGGTCTCTCTAGATTTCGGTCGCTTACTTTACTTATTGCTATCTAACACTGATAGTTTTATTTACACAAATTTGAATGGTTTCAAGTATTTCTATGAAACATTAACAATTCAATTTAAAACCACTCATTTGTTTGCACACAGTTAAAGTATGAAATAATACACAAACGCCGGGTTTTGTCAGTTTTGGCTGTTCGTCTACGACTGCGTTGTTTCCCTCACACTCGGCCGTGAGGGCATTTCACAGGTTGAACAAAAACTGACAAAATAACAAAGAACAGTGGATGTAAGGAAGAAAAGACAACACGGATTCAGAACTGCAAAAAGCAAGAAGGTAAAGTTGGCACTTTTTAACGGTCTTTATGTATATGTATGGCTATCGCGAGAATTCTACGAAAATCCAACACAGCTACCAAAGATGCTGACTTATCTCTGGCCATCGTCTTCACCGCTCGACGTCCCGTTTCCAACTCCATACCGCCCTCCGACTACTCTGGACCCACGTCTTAGAGCCGATTCTCTGCTTCGGAGTCACACTCCTAACTGTCTCACTCTCTGCTCCGAACTCTCACTCCAAACTGACTGCTTCGGAGTCTCACTCCTGAATGGCTGACTTTCTGCTCCGGAGTCTCACTCCTGTCTTACTCTCTGCTCCCAATTCTCACTCCAAACTGACTGCTTCGGAGTCTCACTCCTGACTGACTGATCTTGTGCTCCGGAGTCTCACTCCTGTCTTACTCTCTGCTCCCAATTCTCACTCCAAACTGACTGCTTCGGAGTCTCACTCCTGACTGACTGACTCTCTGCTCCGGAGTCTCACTCCTGTCTCACTCTCTGCTCCGAACTCTCACTCCAAACTGACTGCTTCGGAGTCTCACTCCTGACTGACTGACTCTCTGCTCCGGAGTCTCACTCCTGTCTCACGCTCTGCTCCGAACTCTCACTCCAAACTGACTGCTTCGGAGTCTCACTCCTGACTAACTGACTCTCTTCTCCGGAGTCTCACTCCTTACTGACCCCGTCCTTCGTCCTCTCTTCCAGTCACGCAGGTTTTCGCGGGCACAGCTCTTTTTATGGTCTTCGCACTAAAATAGACAAAGGAATATCTAGATACTCAGGCGCTGCTTTCGCCGGCTATCCACAATACACAGACCCACACACACACACATCCATATATATATATATATATACACATTAAGGCCCATTGCCGTGCGACAAAAGAGTTAAACAGTTCTATTTGACCCATAGATGAGATCCTAACAAGTACTGTAGGAATTAATGAAAAAGTTTTAAAAATTTTTTTAACTGAATTAAATTAACTATTAAAATATGCAAAAACTCCCAGAGGCCTCTGACAGAAAAAAGGGGCGACGCATGCGCAAAAGAAAAGGGACCTCCCGACAAAAGGAGGAAGATCATTCTTTTTCAGCAGGGACCAGCGGAGTGACAACACCTTGCTAACTAGAGGAGGATGCCACGTGTTCGTCTTTGGACGACGCGTTGGCTAGCCCTTCCACTGGTAGTAGTCGTCTCTTTCACAACCAACCCACGACTAAAACACCGGACTTAGACGAACTACCAAAAGTGACTAACACATCACATAAGCTTTATATACCGAACACGTTGTTAAAGCTTTAAATACCGAATAAGGACAAATATATACCTAAGAAACGACTAACGCATTTTAACATTTTTGACTGGGGAATTCAACTATTTCAATTGCATTCTGGGGGAATTTCCTCACCCATTGAATGGTTGTTGAACACAGAAATAAAGGAAAAATATAAAATGTCTTCG
Source organism: Sepioteuthis lessoniana (assembly GCA_963585895.1). NCBI lineage: Eukaryota > Metazoa > Mollusca > Cephalopoda > Myopsida > Loliginidae > Sepioteuthis > Sepioteuthis lessoniana. Next base: position 17,620 of record CAUZXS010002229.1, read on the forward strand.
TCTCATATCTGTTACGATCTTCTTTCGTATAATTCTTTTTTGGGCTTTCTTGATCAAGGAGTTACATCAACAAGGCAACGTGGGGTAAAAATGGAATAACCTTAGAATGGATTCAGATAGCAAACGACAACACAGTGTGTCCTACCAGACCCCATAGTACTACCACTCTGGGATAGACTGGACCATGAAGTGAGTACTCAACATTCTTCAAAAATACAGGAGCCTAACTATCACATGCAATTTAGGATCACACCAGGACATTAAAGAGTTTTAATCAAGAAACCGTGTGCGCTGTGTCGGCGTATCATCAACATATGTATATTTACTGTCATACAAAGGAGGTGTCTTCAAAATGTCTTAAGATTTAAGCTGTATTTACCAAAACAGAAATGAACAGTAAATGAAATGTTCATTTTCTTTAAAATGTGATGCGTGTTCAAAATATATCAAGACTGAGATGAGCAATGAATAAAACATTCAGCTTCATAAGAATAATCGCCTCAGCATTCAAGATTTATTTCATCTAGTTTTCTATTACTCAAAGCATTTCTGGAATTCATATTGTTGCAACACAGCGAAATTTCTTTTAATGTCGTCTATGTCCTCATATCTTAAACCTTCAGATAAATTTTCAGTTCAAGAAACAAGAAAAAGTCACAGGAATTTACAGTGTTGCCCATTAATAAGTATACCCCAAGTGAATTTGTGATTAAAAAAAAGTTGATTTATCATATTTACCCAACCCCTCCGCTCGGGCAGGATGTGACACAAGGTCAATTTTTAAGCGAAGTTTAACAGGTTTGAATTCAGAGTTTTTCTTCTCCTAGACTAGTTGCCTTACCAAGGCTGAAGAACCTAGTCTGCCCTACTATTTACCCATAGCTGGAGGGAGAATAATTGGATTCATACCTTTCCCAAAGGTATTAGTGCTATGTGAAATTCAATTAGTCTCGGCCAGGATTTGAACTCGTGTCGCCGTGTCCATTTCCTAGGACGGTAACCATTACACCACGGGCATCAAAAAGTTGATTTAAGAGAGCAGGAATTTATTTCTAGTGAAATATTAAACCAGGGCTTTTCAAACTTTTTATTTGATGCACGTCTTGTAACTAAATTAAATTTCGATTCATCTCTAAATAAATTAATAGTATTTTGCCGATATCATTTCTTAGTTTCAGAGGTTACTTTGATGAGAGAGGTTGATTTTTTAAAAAGTTATCGGTCTCAAGATTTAATTTTTGACAAAATACAGAAAAGTTATAAAAGGAATATTGAATCCCATAACAACACCCACGTCAACAAATATCTGTCAAAATTGAAACTGGCTTAACAAGTGAAAATCTGGATCTCTTCGGTCACAGAGGGATTTTTCCTCAATAATGACCTAATTTTGATTTTATTCACCAAAAAAAGTGTTGTCATGGTTATGAATTAAAATTTCAGACATTGTATTGAAATTTGCCCTTTTCATCCTTTTTCATTTCTTTATATCTATATTTGAATTCCACTTATTAAATGGCCCAGCTTGCTGTGCCTGTAGAATACACTGATCGAATTTCTGCAGAGGAGTAAGACTCCCCCAACGAGTGTCCTGTCGCCCAGTGGGCTGGGGCTGTAGAATACACAAACTGCGCCTCTGCAGAGAGGTAAGACTCTTCCAACGAGTGTCCTGGATATGACACTAAACAATCTCATGATGAGGCTTCAGTAATGCTGGAGCTTTGGCGAATGCGGGGCACTCCTTCATTACCATCACTCCCAGGTCCACTCTGGCCAAGACGTGAAGCGCCTAATAGGGTCCTATCTATGGGTCAAATAGAACTAAACCGTGTCGTTACACTTAACTGAATTGTTTGAAATAGAACTATTTTGACATTTAACTGTGTGTAAACAAAAAATTATATTTATACTAAACTAAATTCCTTGAAATAGAACTGCTTTTAACATTTAAATTGTTTACTTATGTTCATCTGAATAGTTTGAAATAGAACGCTTCTGACATTTAACTGTGTGTAAACAAAAAATTATATTTATACTAAACTAAATTCCTTAAAATAGAACTGTTTTTAACATTTAAATTGTGTACTGATGTTCAACTGAATTGTTTGAAATAAAACTGCATTGAAATTTAACTGCGTAAAATAAACTATACTTATACTAAACTGAATTGTTTGAAACTTTTATCAAAATGATTGAATTCAGCGTTAAATGACCCGAAAAGGATTGATACGCCGTAAAATAAGACAACCAACCAACCTCTTATTAAATATTCTTATTTTCTACTGAAGTCACTTCATAACCAATTGTAAAAGTGGATAGTTTAAAATTCAGTATTTTTGTAAAATAATTCATTTGAAATATTAACGTTTTTGATTTTTTGTTTTCGTAAAAATACAATCATATGCCTCATTGGTCACGTAAAAAAGATCCGAGTCTTTTCAGTCAAAGACAGATCATTCGTTCATCTAAGTGACCCGTATGTTTTGAACGGGTTCGCTGTTCAGAGAACCCCTATAAAAAGTGATTGGAGATGAGTACCTCCATAGATATCCAAGAAAAGTTAGTTCTGCTAAAACAAAGAAAGAACCGCAAATCTTCGCCTACGCATCCTAAATCCATTATATATTTTCGCATATTTCCATGACCTCAGTAGCAGAACAGTGTGAAGAGAATGAACAATAGAAGATCTTATATTTAAGGCAAATTGTGTTTTTTGTTTTCCCCTCACCTACAAGAAGATCAGTTTATCCTCCTCATCAATATAGTTGGTGACACTGCCTCAAAGGTCACACAGAGTGAGGAAATCTGGTGAGTATGGGAGCTACTACACTTACTCTAACTTGTGTTTCATCAAACACCGCTGATTAAAAAGCATCGACAATTGACACTGACTGATCCAGACTACTGTCTAAACGTCAAAACATCACTATCTTATAGTATAAGTTATTCAGTTGTGCATACATCTAGACGGTAATCTAGACATCTACACCACATCACTGATTACATAAGTTACAAAGTTGTGCATACATGTAGACGGTAATTTTATCGTCATTTTATCATATAAGTAGCTAAGTTATGCATAAATCTAGACGGTAATCTAGACGTCTCGACATCATCTCTTTATTATGTTACTCAGATGTGAACACATCAAGACAGTAATCTAAACATCTAGATATCGTCACTTTATTTTATCAGCAGCTCAGTCGTGCATACATCTAGACAGCAAGCTAGACATCTAGACATCATCATAAGTTGTGAGGTTTTGCACACATATACACAGTAATCTAAACATCAAGATATCGTCACTTTATTTTATCAGCAACTCAGTTGTGCATAGATCTATACAGCAAGCTAGACATCTAGACATCATCACTAATATAAGTAGCTAGGTTGTGCATACATATAAACAACAATCTAGACATCTAGATATCGTCACTTTATTATATCTGTTGCTCAGTTGTGCATACAACTAGACAGCAAGCTAGACGCCTAGACATCTTATCTTTCTCATATAAGTTGCTGAGTTGTTCTATCAATTGATCTTGACAAAGAATTTTCGACTTATATATATATTCATACTAATAGGTCAGTCTTCCTAGACCAAACAGTTTCAGAATCTTCCGTCAGTTAAGTAGCCAAGAATTTCTATGGTAATATAGTTTTGGTGAAAAGTTGAATACTACAGAAGAAAGGATTCATTACATGTTTGGTAAAATGATTGTCTTTACTGTACACTCGTCTTAAAGAGAAACCGCTAACACTTTGATTTAGAATTTAGAATTGTGTTGGTGCATTCAAGCCAAACAAATGAGAATCAGTAGCAAGAAACCAATGATTGGAGTTTGTCCGAACACTTAGCGATCCTTTATCCAGATTTAAAAGATCCATGATTAGGAATCCACGATCAAGCATTAAATCTAAAGGTATCGATAGACAAATCGGACGCAACAGTTCTCTAGTGACTGAAAAGGAATGAACTTGTGCCTTTGTATTTCTTTTAATGTCCTCCACGTTACCCTTGAGATGTCTTAGATGTTAAAAAGAAGAAAAAGTCACACAGAGCAAGATCTGTTTAATATAGATTACGTTGCACTTACACAAACCTGTGCTTCACTAAAAATTCAGAGAATATTGAGTCGGCTGATCAGAACTATTTAAAACTGGTACAGACTAATCGAGACAAAGTCTAGACTGATAAACAAGTCTAGACATCCAGACATCGTCATTTTATTATATAAGTTGCCCAGCTATGAAAATGTCTTCATTTAGAAATTGAATTTTAGAATTTTACAAGCTTAAAAAATCTTTAATCCTCATGATTTTTGGCCACTATTCATATTCTGGACTGATAACGAGAACCGGATTTCAACATTCTAACTTTAATTTTGCTGAATTTGGAGTAGAGTCCATCTTTTCTTTTATTCTATGTTAACTTTAAGTGTTTACGACCAGATCCTATTCTAAAGAAATACTTAACATCATTAAAGTGAGATAGAGGGAGTAAGAAAGAGAGACAGACAAGCAAACAGGGAAAGAAAGAGTATAAGAGAATGTAAGAGAGAATGAGTAAGACAAAGTGTAAGAAAGAGAGAGAGAGAGAGAGAGTATTAGAAACGAAATATGCAAGATATGAGAAATTGCGTTCAATTCAAAAAATATGCTAGGCTTTATCTCTGCCAAGCTCTCGAAATCTAGCAGTAACTGTCAGGCTAAGCAAAGGAAAAGAGAAAAGTATAAAAATAAAGGAGAGGAAAAAAGGGCGAAGGGAAGCTTACTTTTGTTATATGAAAGAGAATCGTGTCTATATTTCTTAAAAATAAAAATAAAACTAGTTCCCACAAAGTAAATTATTTCAAGAGAAATGAACTTTACAAAATCCAGCTTTGCATATTTTCCCCTATGCTTGTTGAAAAAATTGAATAAAGGTAACAAAAATAACATACATTCAAGTAACGTCAATATTATAACCACAAAAACGAAGAAGGGTTTAAAGAAATACAATGACTGACTTACTCGAAGCCATGCCGTCAACCACCTACTGTCAGTTTAAATTTTGTTGATGCTAAAATACCATTCTTTGATATTTTACGTCATAGTGCATTTAGAAGCCAATCTTTAGGGTTTATTCTTCTCGGTGTCCCCTCCTAGTGTAGAATCAACCTGGACAAACGTATTCTTCTTGTTTCCAGTGTAGACTTGGTGAAAACGGAATTTACTATTTCTTAAAGAGAACTTCGAGTAGACCACCGCTTCTTTCTCTCAGATTAATATCTTTATGTTTCAACTCGCATTTTCTTCCCTTGAACCTATGAAGGCTTTTACCACATTTTCTGACCAGAGCTAACAGCTTCCTTTCTCAGTAAAAAGTCCCATAATACCGCCTCCAGACCTAAGACTCAACTTTCTTTTGAAGGGGACAGCATACCAAAACCACAAAGAGCCTGCAGTAGGCTTACTGTTTCAACAAGTAATTATAAAAACCTCTAAGAAAAAGGCTTAGCCTAAGACTAATGGGCCTATTTTGCTTAAGCCACCTCGCTTAAGAAAAAACTGCCTAAAGTCGAAGGCGAATAAACAAGAGCTTGCAAAGCAAAAGGAGCGGACCAGACAGACACTTCAGCTCATGCTGAAAAAAGAGAGGGAGAGAGAGTGAGAGAACCCTTGAGGATCTCACTTAAATAATAGTAGCGGCAGGGGCTAACGGCACAACTTCAAAACAGCTAATCAAAATCGAGCAGACATTAACTGCCGAATTTACAATTTTCAACAAGAGTGGGTAAGAGAGAGAAAGAATTATATAGACTAAGAGAGTAAAGGTGTGTGTATGTGTGTGTGTGTGTGTGTGTGTGTAAGAGAGAGAATTCAAGAGAGAGTGTGTACGACATAGAGTGTAAGAGAGAGAGAGAGGAGGAGAAGGAGGAGGAGGAGGAAGTGAATTAGATAGAAATAGAAAGAGTGAGAGGGACTTAGAAAGAGTAAGCGAGATAGCGTAAAAGAGAGAAAGAGAGAGAGAGAGAGAAAGAGAGAGAAGGGAAATGTTAGTGAGATTGAAAGATAGTTTAAGAGAAAGCGTAAGAGAGATTAAGAGTAAAAGTGAAAGAGTCAGAGAGAGAGTGTATAAGAGGAAATGAAAGAGTGAGAGTACAAGAGAGGAAAATACCAATAGAAAGTGTTGGGGAGAGAGAGAGAGTGCGTGTAAAAAAGGGGAGGGCAAGAGAGATAGAGAGACTCTGTGTGTGTGTGAGAGAGAGAGAGACATTGCGAAAGAGATAGAGAGAGAAGGCAGACAATCAGAAGTGGTTATGTCCGCCTTTGGGGAAAATAGTTCAAAGCCACAAAACATTTCCTGTGTGCATTCAGATTGTTTAACTCTTAGAACCCAAGTTTGGTTAAATCTTGTAATGTCTAAACTATTTAACTGCGACCTCGAAATAAGCGAGTTCGAACTCACGTCGTTCTTTTACGTTCATTTTGAGACAAATACCCTAAGGAAAGATATGACCCCCCCCTTATCCCCAGCTATGGGTTAAAAAGTGTTACTGCTGTTCTTCTACAAGGATGGCTTTGGCATTAAATAACCCACAAAAGTTGATATGCCATTAAAACCAAGAAACCAAAGAAAAAATAAAACTCAAGCAAACAATATTTGTGCCACGACCTTGAACTACAAAAACTAGAGGGATCTAAATTCTTGCCAAAGAACCTTTATTTCTGTGGTGGTATCATCCATATTTCCGATACACAATGGACTCTTCCAATAAAGATATAACATTTGACTGTAATTCCCTCAAGGAGTAGGTAGCCATAGCTACACGGGCAACGTTGTATAACGTGGCTTCTGTAATATATAACTTTTATTCTTCTCTCTAAGTACGTGTTTGTCTTTATGTAATGCTCTTTTCCGCGGACATAACAATTTTCTAAAATTTCTCTTATCGATAAAATGTTGAAATTTGTAATTTAGCATCGAATGAATTTTTATGGGGAGGCGCTTGCAGTATAGAGGGTGCTGTTGGCATAAAGGTTATCAATATAGATTCGGCCAGCTGATTTCAAATCCTTAAGGAGGCTGATTGCATTTCATAGGGTGCTAGTACCTTTGGGAAAGATAATACAACTCTTCTCAAGTACCCCGACTGTTCTTCAACAAGAATGGCTTTGGTATCAATAACACATGAAGAAACAAAACTTTCTTAATCTATTCATATCTATCTATTCTTTTGATCTATCCATCTATCTGTCTTGTCTGTTTGTCTCTATCTATCTATCTATCTATCTATCTATCTATCTGTATCTATCTATCTATCTATTTGTCTGTCTCTATCTATCTATCTATATATATATATCTGTCTGTCTGTCTGTCTGTCTATCTATCTATCTATCCCAGTTTGTTTTACAACACCCTCTAGTTTTCTTGCGGGACGTGAAAAATGCATACAGCATATCTTTCTATTTTGGTTAGCTTTGGCCCAGATGGCTTGGGCTGCAGAATACACTGACTGCATCTCTGCGAAGGGGTAAGACTCTCTGAACGAGTGTCCTAGATATGACACTAAACAATCTGATGGTGAGGCTCCACTAATGCTATCTATCTATCTATCTATCTATCAGTATGTCTGTCAATCTATCTATCTCTCTCAGTCTGTTTTATAACATCCTCTAGTTTTATAGTGGGCATGAAAAATGCTAGTAACATATTTTCTACTTCGGTTAGCTTGTTTTTGTCTTGCAAAATAAAACTTTATTTTCATTCTCCAAAATTCTCCCTTGACATCTTTAGTTTTGTTTTTGTTATTTTTTGATTTATAAATTTTTCGAATAGTGGTAATTTACTAAGCTTTTTTTTTTTTGCTTAGATGTGGCACAAGGCCATATGAAAGGGGCACCCAGTGAGACTCGAACTCACTCGTGTAGGTTTGCTAGTCCAGCTTGCTAATCCGCTTTGATGTCCAGAAGCTGCCAATCCGTTTTGTAACATTTCTTTCTTCACATACACACACGCACACACACATACACAGAGCAATACCTAGAATAATCCATTTTGGGCAAAAAAAGAAAACAACAAAAAAACTAGGTAATCAATTGACGACAAATGCATATATGAAATACAAAAGAATGTAAGAAAATAAGGTGTAAATATTTCCCCTTGAAGTGAAATTTAATCAAATTGCAAGTAATGTGTTCTCTTTTTTTTTCTGTTGAACATTTCTGAACATTTTTTCCACACATCGTCAATAGTTTTTACATACGTATATCAGTTATAAAGACTTAGATTTTGGATTTTTTCTTCTTTTTCAATTTATTATCATCCTTTTGGGGTTTGAATAAATGAGATTGAAATCCATAATGGTACCTTTGAACAGTATAATTCAGAAAACTTTTGTACTATCTAACATATATATATACCAACCCCTCTACGTGAGTAGAATGCATCACGAGGTCAATTTTAAGCGGAGTTTAACAAATTTAAAGTTAGAGTTTCCTTCTCCAAGACCGGTTGCAATACCAAGGTTAAAGAGCCCAGTATGGCCTACTATTTACTCTTAGCTGAAGGGAGAATAGTTGGATTCCTACCTTTCCAAAAGGTATTAGAGCTATTTGAAATGTAAATAGTCACGTCCAGGATTTGAACTCGGGTTGCCGTGTTCATACGTGTTCCTACGAGGATAACCTTTACCCCACAAACACTTCCAAAAATATTTTAGTTATACAAATTAGACAGTAAGTTATTGTTTATTAAAGTTTATGTAAAAACTCCGGAACTTTCCTTTTTTATGATCTTATGTTGTTGTTTTTTTTTTTTTTGTTTTTGTTTTTTTTGTTTTTGTTTTTTCTTCTCTAGCTTGCTTTTTAGTTTCTTTGTATCAGGGTCTAATTGATTGAGAAGTTTCTCCTAAGTCTTGCTCTCAAACTAAACATAAGCAAACACCTTCAATCCTTCTGGAGACTATCAATCGATATGATCGAAAGGGCTTGGAAGCTAAATCTAGGGCAATTTCTCCATCAATTGAGCCCGAATACATAGCAAAAAAAGCATGCTGTTACGCCGCCCTGGGCCCCACGGGCTTGCAGAGTGCCGTTCGTTCCCGCCAAGTTAACCAGTTAAAGCAAGGCACATACGTTGGCTGTAGTTTGTCGACGCTATTTAATATTACAGATATCACCAACTCCTTAGCTGAACCACATTTTAAAGCCACTAGGTGGGTTATAGGTAAATTATTAAAATTCAACACAGCTAATTGGCTAGCTTTCCTCCCTCAAATACAAGGCCTTCGACAAATATAATACTTCGACAACAAAAAAAGGACTCTGAACAGCTGTGTTTGGGTCAACAAGATTAACAACAATATTCTTTTATTGAATAAAAGAAAGAAAAAACAATTCAGATAAAAGCCAGGAGCGAAAAAGTCTTTCTTCTAAATGGTGGAAGGTGAAAATACAGTTCGTCAACGGTAGATACGGCCCGTTTCCCTTCAGACTTTGGGATTTAATGGCAGAGCCCGTACTCTAAATCTCAAGTTTTTCATTCGGGGAATATTCCCTCCTCTTCTCTCCTCTATCTTATCAGGGCTATTCTTTCCTCCCGTAATTTGTCTTTTATTCACGTCAGCATGAATACAGCAAGATAAATTTGAATATACTTTAATAGTATGTTCACTTACTTGGAATTTTGTAGAATCTTTTCTTTTCTCTTTTTCCTCTCGTTATTGGGCTGCCATAACACGTTCATAGGGAGATACAGGTCTTATTTCAGATAAGACCAAGATTAATTATTGTCTCTTTCCTCGTGGACAAGTCTTTTCTTTGGGTATTCGTTTAACGAGACTCACCATACCTCGGAGTGCAAATTCATTCAAAGGAGAAGCTTTTTCTTTTCTCTCAGTGTTCTCTGCACGGCATGACTTTGGAATTTTGGTTTCTTCCGTGTCCTCAATTATGTATCTTCACTTCCCAACGAACAAAGGGCAACTAGTTAGTTTACGTAGTTTGAAAATTTACCACGTGTTGACTTTTTGGTGGTTTATTTCTCCGCACCAATCATGGTCGCAGATCTGCCTCTCTCCGTTGATGCCTACATGGCTAATTGACAGTCGAATTCTTTCATGACCATGTCACTTAGTGCTTATGTGGGAGGGTTGAAGAGAGATGGTCTTTCTTCCCACTGCAAATTCTTGGTTACTACTATAGTCGGCTGACAGCCAGCGTGTCACACCTCCTTTCCCCATAACCCAGCGAATGTATGAGGGTGTCGTATTTCCTCGTCACAATGCGAAAAAAATAAGATCATCATAAAGAAATGTTCTAAGGTCTTTAAGTAAACTTGAATAAACAATAATTTTCAGCCAATACAAACGTACGTGCACACACACACACACACACATATAATGATAGAAGAACTGTAGGCAAGTAAAGCTTTTGCACAAAAAGAGTGCTCGATATGATTATAGTAGAATACGTATAAAACTTACAAATATTATAATTAGGGACACTATAAGTCTTTTAATTAAGTTTCATGTGTTTTGCACAATCTTCAGATGTAAGTACGCAAGGCATTTATACGAGAGAAAAAATGAGATCAAACGAAAGAAGAAAAAAAATTCCTCTGGTAATCTAAATTAGAGAAGAATAAATTATAGGGTTAATTAAGGTCAAGTGGTAGAAGATACACGAGGTATTGTACAGACTGATAGACATTTGCTGAAGACCTTCCCACCCCTACACTCGCATATATATATATATGTAATGATAGATGAACAGCTCATAAGAAATTTTTTTGCATGAAAAGAGTGCTCGATTTTATTGTAGGAGAGTAGGTGTAAAACATATATAGTAGAATTTACTCGAGTTTCATGCGTTTTACACAATCTTCAGACGGGAGTGTGATAAAAGTGGCCTGTCAAGCGTCTATATAGCGTGAGGAGTAGTTGCTGTTTCACATAAATATGCGGTTAAAATTGGTAGCAGCATTTTTGCCGCCTTTTCAGACAACAATAGATACTCAGAAGCCATGACTAGCCAAAATCAGAGGAATGATTGCTGTTTAATCTGAATTTTCATGGGTGTGTACTAGTAATTAGATATACGAATTTGCGTTTCTATCGCCAGTCGAAAAATATGAATTTTGAGACACGTAGCGTCTATGAAACCCTACTGTTAACGTTGCAGACACCCGGTGATTTGAGGACTTGAGTGTGAAAATCATTGATCTAGTACATAACTAAATAGTGTATGATATTTTTTTGTATATACAACTAAAATTATGCAATTTACATAGGCACATCTACAAGTATCTATTTCAGTCTTCGTAAATACAGTTTCAATCTTGATAGTTTTGAACATACCTAGTATATCTATTTATATATCTATCATTAAATACAGCTTCTGCATTGATACTTTTTTAATACACCATGTATATCTATCTATCTATCTCATAGTAAATACAGCTTCAGCCTTGATAATTTTGATCACACCATGTATATCTATCTATCTATCTCATAGTAAATACAGCTTCAGCCATTAATACTTTTTGATCACACCTTGTATATTTATATATCTATCTGTCTATCTATCTCATAGTAAATAGAGCTTCAGCCATTGATACTTTTTGATCACACCTTGTATATTTATCTATCTATCTATCTATCTCATAGTAAATACAGCTTCAGCCGTGATACTTTTTGATCACACCGTGTATATTTATCTATCTCATAGTAAATACAGCTTCAGCCATTGATACTTTTTGATCACACCTTGTATATTTATATATCTTTCTATCTATCTATCTATCTCATAGTAAATACAGCTTCAGCCTTGATACTTTTTGATCACACATTGTATATCTATCTATCTATCTCATAGTAAATACAGCTTTAGACTTGATACTTTTTGATCCATCTATCTATCTATCTGTCTATCTATCTCATAGTAAATAGAGCTTCAGCCATTGATACTTTTTGATCACACCTTGTATATTTATCTATCTATCTATCAATCTCATAGTAAATACAGCTTCAGCCGTGATACTTTTTGATCACACCGTGTATATTTATCTATCTCATAGTAAATACAGCTTCAGCCATTGATACTTTTTGATCACACCTTGTATATTTATATATCTTTCTATCTATCTGTCTATCTCATAGTAAATACAGCTTCAGCCTTGATACTTTTTGATCACACCATGTATATCTATCTATCTATCTATCTATCTCATAGTAAATACAGCTTCAGCCTTGATACTTTTTGATCACACCATGTATATCTATCTATCTATCACATAGTAAATACAGCTTCAGCCATTGATACTTTTTGATCACACCTTGTATATTTATATATCTTTCTATCTATCTGTCTATCTCATAGTAAATACAGCTTCAGCCTTGATACTTTTTGATCACACCATGTATATCTATCTATCTATCTATCTATCACATAGTAAATACAGCTTCAGCCTTGATACTTTTTGATCACACCTTGTATATTTATATATCTATCTATCTATCTATCTCATAGTAAATACAGCTTCAGCCATTGATACTTTTTGATCACACCTTGTATATCTATCTATCTATCTATCTATCTCATAGTAAATACAGCTTCAGCCTTGATACTTTTTGATCACACCTTGTATATCTATCTATCTATCTATCTATCTCATAGTAAATACAGCTTCAGCCTTGATACTTTTTGATCACACCTTGTATATCTATCTATCTATCTATCTATCTCATAGTAAATACAGCTTCAGCCTTGATACTTTTTGATCACAACTTGTATATCTATCTATCTATCTATCTCATAGTAAATACAGCTTCAGCCTTGATACTTTTTGATCACACCTTGTATATCTATCTATCTATCTATCTATCTCATAGTAAATACAGCTTCAGCCATTGATACTTTTTGATCACAACTTGTATATCTATCTATCTATCTATCTCATAGTAAATACAGCTTCAGCCTTGATACTTTTTGATCACACCTTGTATATCTATCTATCTATCTATCTATCTCATAGTAAATACAGCTTCAGCCTTGATACTTTTTGATCACACCTTGTATATCTATCTATCTATCTATCTATCTCATAGTAAATACAGCTTCAGCCTTGATACTTTTTGATCACACCTTGTATATTTATATATCTATCTATCTATCTATCTCATAGTAAATACAGCTTCAGCCATTGATACTTTTTGATCACACCTTGTATATCTATCTATCTATCTATCTATCTCATAGTAAATACAGCTTCAGCCATTGATACTTTTTGATCACAACTTGTATATCTATCTATCTATCTATCTCATAGTAAATACAGCTTCAGCCTTGATACTTTTTGATCACACCTTGTATATCTATCTATCTATCTATCTCACAGTAAATACAGCTTCAGCCATTGATACTTTTTGATCACACCTTGTATATTTATATATCTATCTATCTATCTATCTCATAGTAAATACAGCTTCAGCCTTGATACTTTTTGATCACACCTTGTATATTTATATATCTATCTATCTATCTATCTCACAGTGAATACAGCTTCAGCCATTGATACTTTTTGATCACACCTTGTATATTTATCTATCTATCTATCTATCTATCTATCTATCTCATAGTAAATACAGCTTCAGCCATTGATATTTTTTGATCACACCTTGTATATTTATCTATCTATCTATCTATCTATCTATCTATCTATCTCATTGTAAATACAGCTTCAGCCATTGATACTTTTTGATCACACCTTGTATATTTATCTATCTATCTATCTATCTATCTATCTATCTCATAGTAAATACAGCTTCAGCCTTGATACTTTTTGATCACACCTTGTATATCTATCTATCTATCTATCTATCTCATAGTAAATACAGCTTCAGCCTTGATACTTTTTGATCACACCTTGTATATCTATCTATCTATCTATCTCATAGTAAATACAGCTTCAGCCATTGATACTTTTTGATCACAACTTGTATATCTATCTATCTATCTATCTCATAGTAAATACAGCTTCAGCCTTGATACTTTTTGATCACACCTTGTATATCTATCTATCTATCTATCTCACAGTAAATACAGCTTCAGCCATTGATACTTTTTGATCACACCTTGTATATTTATATATCTATCTATCTATCTATCTCATAGTAAATACAGCTTCAGCCATTGATACTTTTTGATCACACCTTGTATATCTATCTATCTATCTATCTATCTCATAGTAAATACAGCTTCAGCCTTGATACTTTTTGATCACACCTTGTATATCTATCTATCTATCTATCTATCTCATAGTAAATACAGCTTCAGCCTTGATACTTTTTGATCACACCTTGTATATCTATCTATCTATCTATCTATCTCATAGTAAATACAGCTTCAGCCTTGATACTTTTTGATCACACCTTGTATATCTATCTATCTATCTATCTATCTCATAGTAAATACAGCTTCAGCCTTGATACTTTTTGATCACACCTTGTATATCTATCTATCTATCTATCTATCTCATAGTAAATACAGCTTCAGCCATTGATACTTTTTGATCACAACTTGTATATCTATCTATCTATCTATCTCATAGTAAATACAGCTTCAGCCTTGATACTTTTTGATCACACCTTGTATATCTATCTATCTATCTATCTCACAGTAAATACAGCTTCAGCCATTGATACTTTTTGATCACACCTTGTATATTTATATATCTATCTATCTATCTATCTCATAGTAAATACAGCTTCAGCCTTGATACTTTTTGATCACACCTTGTATATTTATATGTCTATCTATCTATCTATCTCATAGTAAATACAGCTTCAGCCTTGATACTTTTTGATCACACCTTGTATATCTATCTATCTATCTATCT